>LPNX010553627.1:379534-445444 GCA_001517045.1 Pseudotsuga menziesii
TCTTCTACCTTCAACCTGTAAACCCATTTATTCTGCAATACCCTTTTTCCTGCAGGCAACTTAACTAGATCCCAAGTCTGGTTTCTTACCAATGAGTCCATCTCCTCATCCATGCCTTGCTCCCACTTTTTTCTAGTTTCTACCTGCATTGCTTCTTCAAAACATTCTAGCTCACCAGAATCAGTCATCAATAAATAATACAGTGAAGGAGAGAATCGTTCAGGGGGTCTACTTAACATGGTAGACTTTCTTACAGTTGCAGGAGTTTCAGGTACCTGCTGTTGCTCTTGATTTTCTGGTGCTTTTGGAACTTCATTTTCTTTGATTTCATCAAGCACTGTGTACTCTGTGTTTTCCTTTTCTTCTGTATTTCCCTGCAACTGATCTTTGTACATGACCTTTTCATTAAATACTACATCTCTACTCCTAATGATTTTGCTATTTTTAATATCCCATAAGTGATAACCAAACTCATCAACCTCGTATCCAATAAAGGTACATTTCTTGGATTTAGCCTCAAGCTTTGTTCTATCATCTTTATCAATATGGACAAATGCTTCACAACCAAAAGTTCTTAGAAATGAGTATTTTACCTATTTACCTATCCATGACTCCTCTGGAATTCCACCATCCAAAGCGCTTGAAGGCCCTCTGTTTATTAAATAAACAGGAGTGTTTACAGCATCAGCCCAAAACTGTAAGGGAAACCCTGCATGCAATCTCATACACCTTGCACGCTCCATGATCGTTCTGTTCATCCTTTTCGACATGCCATTTTCTTGGGGTGTTCCAGGGACTGTCTTCTCTCTGCGAATCCCATTGTGTGAACAGTAACTGTCAAACTCCTTGCTGCAGTACTCACCTCCATTATCAGATCTGAGACATTTCAACCTTTTTCCTGTCTCATTCTCAGCCAAAGCTTTCCACTTCTTAAAAGTATCAAACACATCAGATTTCTATCTAATGCAATAAACCCAAGTTTTTCTAGTTGCATCATCAATAAAAGTAACATAATAATGAGCGCCACCAAGAGATTGTACCTAAGCTGGTCCCCATACATCTATATGAACAAGCTCTAACTTTTCACTCTTCTTTTGTTTCCCAACCCTGAGAAATCTAACTCTCTTCTGTTTTCCATAAACACAGTTCTCACAAAATTCCAAACTTACCTGCTTCAGATCTAGAAGCACTTTCCTTGAGTGGAGAATCTGCATCCCCTTCTCATTCATGTGGTCAAGCCTATGATGCCACAACGCTGCACCTGTTTCTATGGAAGCTACAGAAATAGAATAATCAGTGTTATGAGGACATAAATATAACGTACCTATCCTATCTCCTTTTGCAATTACCATTGATCCTTGAGTAACCTTCCACCACGTTTCTTGAAATGTAGACAAACAGCCGCCATCTCCCAACTGCCCTATTGAGATCAGATTTATTTTCATAGAAGGGATGTGCCTTACATCCTTTAGCAACCAGTCATTTCCATTATTTATTTTGATCCGTACCTTATGCTTTCCAACAATTTTACATGGTTCATCATCCCCCAATAACACATGCCCAAAATCACCTTGAACATAATCATAAAAGAATTTCCTATGGGGTGTAGCATGACATGAAGCCCCTGAATCTACTACCCAGTAATCACTAGTATTATCTAATGCAAGAATAAAAGCATCTTGTAACACATCACCTACTACATTAGCTTCCTGGGTAGTCTCTTGCTGCCTCTCACCTTTCTTCTTTGGTGCTCTGCAGTCTTTCTTTAGATGTCCTTTCTTACCGCAGTTCCAGCATTCTATTTTTCCAAATCTGGACTTAGATCTTCCCTTTTTAGACTTGCCACGATTTCCTAGGCTCCTTCCTCTCTCATTTTGTCTCCCTCTGCTCTCCATGGTCAACGCATTACCTGATGTCTCACCTTTGTTTTTCCTTTGCATTTCCTCGCTAAGAATAACACTAACAACATCATCAAACTTAAGATTGTTTGAAATAGGGACAGAGTTACTTACAACCATGACCAAGCTATTCCATCTTTCTGGCAATGAGCATAATATTAGAAGAGCACTAACCTCATCATCAAAGTTCACTTTTACAGAACTTAACTGACTGGTAAGTGTATTAAACTCATTTAAATGGTCAGCAACAGATCCACTTTCCGACATCTTCATATTAAATAAATGCTTCATTAAAAATACCTTGTTAGAAGTCGAGGGTTTTTCGTAGAGCTTACTCAATGCGCTCATCACACCCTCTGTTGTTATTTCTTTTGAAATATTGAAGGCCACCGACGAAGCCAGGCACAGCCGTATTGTTTCTAGTACCTTTCTGTCAAGAACCTCCCATTCTTCATCCTTCATAGCCGCTGGTTTTTTTGCTTTTCCGCCCAACGACAGGTATAGATATTTCTGGTACAAATAGTCCTCCATTTGCATCTTCCATAACTGATAGTTTTGGCTGTTAAATTTATCGACCCTAAACTTTCCTTCTTCCGCCATTTCTCCAACTCGAACTAGGAACCCTTCTTTCCTACGAGTTTACAAACAAAATAGACCTTTTGGCTATGATACCAATTGTTAGAAAATAGGACTGCAGAGCAATAACAGATATATAGTTAAATCAATAAACAAGATGCAAAACAAATTAGAACAGTACAGAGAGACACAGATATAACGTGGTTCACCCAAACGATGGGCTACGTCCACAAAGAAATTTTCCAGTCCTTTTATTGCAGTCCAGAAAGATGAAGGGATACACCCAGCATCAAAACCGCTACACTTCCTCTTCACGCTCTCACAGTCTCTCTTCTAGTACAATACAATGCCCACATCCAGTACAATTACAATGGAGCCTCCTCAAGCCTTATAAAGGCTTAATCACATGCAATACCATGGGATAATACCATGGGCTACAACAAACCATGTGCCCAAACCATGTGCTAGACCTAACCACCTTTGACTCGATCTCAAGTCAAGGTTAACACATGCAATACCATGGGACAATACCATGGGCTACAACAAACCATGTGCCCAAACCATGTGCTAGATCTAACCACCTTTGAATCAATCTCAAGTCAAGGTTAACCCTAACACTGGGGATTGCTGATCATGTTGTGAAGCATGATTGATGACAATATTTTCAAATTTTGTTTTACTGTCCATGTTTAAGGGAGGATTTTTTCCACTAGGTTTTTGCCTCTTTCCTTGGTTAAATGGACATGCAGTATGTAAAGGGTGACTAATCCTTATTGCTAGGCCCTATAATTTTATGATATTTTACTCATAAGTTAGGCTTAAGGGGGGGTGTTAGAATAATCAACCCATAGTTAGCTACCTTAGACATTAATTAATTCATTTTTGTCTTATTTGCCTAGTTTCCATATTCCACCTTATGCAAGTTGTCCTCCACATGTCCAAAGTGGTCAAAATTGCTAAAACTAAGTCATGGAGTGCTTGGGAAACCACTTGGAATCAAATCTACATTATTCCTGGCCTTCCTAGTGCATGCCTGCTTTTTCTGCTTTATTGCCTGATTTTCCTGAGTTTTAAGGCAATTGGGAAAGTTTGACTAGGTGAAGTTAACTTGTTTTTTGTCCTCATCATCCTCCACTCTTTTCTCCTAAGAAAATCATGTATGAGTTTTCCTTCCATCATCTATTAGATTTCCTAATTGATTTTTCCAATTCGTGAGCTCCTAGACAGATTTGGAAGCTACTTTGTGCACCTATGGGGGATTTGCTTAGATTTAGTAAGCCTGCTTTTGACCAAATTCTAATGGCATCCTTATGCATTCGGATATCTCATTTAATTATTTATTGTGGCAGCCTATGAATTCATAGGGTTGGCTATTGTACATTTATTCAATATAGATTAGTGTCCAGCTCCATATTCAATCTCCTTTGTGTGTAATTTGCATGTGTAATTGTTCTAACACCTGGGTTCAATTTCCACAATTAATACATTTTGTAGATTCATAGTGTAGTTTGGAAAATTTGGTTTTGTCTCAGCCATGAGAATCAACATTATGAATGATGCATAGGATCCCTATGAGCATGAGGCAGATTCCATGGGGGAAAACATTCGAGTTGAGAATGCTAAATCATAATCTAATGGGAGGATATATCAAGAGACTCCCCCATATATTGTAGCCACTATGAGAATCCTAAGGGTGGGATTGAAAAGTTTCATAGAAGACAATAAGAGGATGATTAAATATTAGGAAGAGAAGAATCAGTTGAATGCATCCATGCTACAGAGTTTGAAAAACATCTAAAGGCAGATGAACCCTGGGCATCAAGAAGTAAATCCGGAAGGAAGTATGAGAAGTACCAAAAGAAGAAAAATGTATTCTAGTGGATCATCTAACTCTAAAGGATCCACTGGGGTTTCAATCTCTTCATCTCACAGGAATAAGAGGAAGAGGCATTACCAGAATAGTTTCCATGCTGAACTTAAGAAGGAAAGGCCTCCTACCTTTAATGGTGAGGTAAAATCTGGTCAAGAAGTTGAAGCTTGGCTTCTTGGGATGAAAAAGTATTTCCAAGTCCAACACTATTTGGGAAATATGAAGGAAAGGGTGGTCATCTTCAGTCTAAATGGAAGAGCATCTTTATGGTGGGAACACCTCAGGAAAGTGAAGAAGATCAATGATAGAAAGATAATGGGAAGAAGTTCAAGAAGTATTTCAAGTAGAAGTACCTCTCTAACATGTACTACGATGACTAGATTGAAGACTTCCATGAGTTGAAACTGGGACAGTTGACCATGGAAGAACATGCAAACAAATTCTTAGATCTATTGAGGTATGCCATATATATCAGAGATAATAAAGTGAAAATCCAATGTTTCCTAAGTGGATTACCTCAATCATATAAAGACATGATTGAGTTTGATGAAATTAGAACTCTAGAAGAGGTTGTAAGGAAGGAAAGTATTACTACAATCAGAACAAAAGAAAACCCAATCTCCATAAGACATGGAAGGACAAGAAGAATGAGAAGTTTGACCAAAGGAAGAAAGGTTTCAAACCTTATCACTTCCAAAATCAGCAAAGGCAGTCATCACAAGCTGTGACTAAGCCAACCAGAATGATGGGAGACAAGCCAAGAGATCCAAAATATATCAAAGAACCACTCCAATGTTGGGGTTGTGGAGGAAACCATATGCACAGGAACTATCCGCATGAGAATGGGAATGTAAGGTAAGTTCGTAATGTCCAAGGAATTGAAATGGTGGGTCAAGTAGCAAGGACCGTCCCTAGAATTTATGCAGCCCTAGAGGACCACCAAGAAGAACATCAATCAACTGTGGTTGAAGTCGAAGGTAAGATTGCTGAGCAATCTTTTTTCATTTTTGTTGACCCTGCATCTACTCACAACTATATTACTCCTAGAATTTTTGATATTTTTCTTTTAAGAAATTAAAGAATAACAAATCATGGTTAGTTAATCTAGCCATTGGAACCAAGAAAAAGTTAGTGAATTGGTAGAGAAATGTCCATTAGTCATGGATGGGTTAGTCACCTATGCAGACTTGAATGTTCTACCACTTGGTTCTTATGATATTCTCATTGGAATAGACTGGTTAGAAGTGCACAAAGTTAATCTTGACTATTACAATAAGACTTTTGAATGCGTGGAATAAAAAGAAAACCCAAGGGTTGTAAGAGGAATTCCAAAGGTGATTTTTGTTAGGCATATTTCAACAATGCACTTGAAGAAGTTATATAGGAAAGGTTGTAGATTGTATTCAACCCATGTTTTGGAGGTAGCAGAGAATGAAACTCCTAGGTTTGTGGACTTTCATGTATTACAAGAATTCAATGATGTTTTTCTTGATGAAAATACAGGGCTTGCTCAAGAAAATACATTGATTTTACAATTGACCTTGTTCCTGGAGCAGCACCAGTGTCCAAGACACCCTGCATAATGAGCACACCAGAATTGCTAGAGATAAAAATGCAGCTGTAAGAGTTGTTGGAAAATAAGTATATCAGGTCGAGTGTGTCCCCATGGGTAGCACCAGTTCTATTTGTGAAAAAGAAAGATGGGACACTCAGGTTATGTATTGATTACACACAGTTGAAAAAGTTTACTATGAATAATAAATACCCTTTACCTCGAATCGATGACCTTTTTTATCAAATGAGAGGAGAAAAGTTATTTTCAAAGATTGACTTGAGGTCTAGTTACCATAAGGTAAGAATAAAAGATTAAGATATTCATAAGACAGCCTTCAGAATAAGGTATGGACACTATGAGTTTGTAGTGGTACCATTTGGTATCACAAATGTACCAGCTACATTCATGTGTCCCATAAATAGTGTTTTTCGGCAGGTATCTGGACAAGTTTTTTCTTGTCTTCCTGGATGACATTCTTATTTATTATAAGAATGAAGAAGAGCATGAAGAAAATTTGAGACTGACATTGAAATTGCTAAGGGAGCATAAGTTGTATGCAAAGTTAAGAAAATGTGACTTCTATAAAGATAAAATTCATTATTTGGGTCACATTATCTCAGAGGAGAGAATCTCTGTCGACCTTGAGAAGATTGAATCCATTATGAATTGGCCAACCCCAAGAAATGTGACATATGTGAGATATTTAATGGGATTAGTAGGATACTACATGAGGTTCATTGAAGGATTCTACAGCGTTTCACATTCAATCACTTCTTTGCAAAATAAGGGGATAAAGTTTGAATGGACACCAAGATGTGAAGAAAGCTTCCAGCAATTGAAGAATATTCTGATAAGTGCACCAATTCTGAAAATTGTAGACCAAAAAAAAGAATTTGTGGTGTGTATTGATGCATGTAATCAAGGACTTGGAGGAGTTCTTATGCAAGACAACCACATGGTATGATATGAGTCTAGAAAGTTGAAGGAGCACGAGAAGAACTATGCTACTCATGTTCTAGAACTTGCAACCATAGTACATGCTCTCAATATGTGGAGGAATTACTTAATGGGAAGAAAATTTGAGCTAAGGATAGACCACTATGGTTTTAAATACTTGTTTGATCAGCCAACTCTAAATGCTAGGCAAGCTAGATGGTTGGAGTTTTTGTGTGAATTTGATTTTGAGATTAAACACTTAAAAGGAAAAGAAAATAAGGTGGTTGATGCACTCAGCAGGAAGGTGCATGAAATGCATGTGTCATCACTTTGTACTTTCCAACCAGATTTGAGACAACATATTATTAATAATATTGTTGAGGGTGAAATGTATGAGAAGATAAAGGCCAAGTTGCAGCAGCAAAGCCTTCAAAAGAAGTTTGAGGGATATAAATTGGAAGAAGATGACCTTCTTATAAGATGACTATTGAGCCTCGATTTGTTATCATTTTTTGCAGATAAATTATTCATTTAAATACATATTTTATCATCTTTTGTATGTTTGATGTTGCTTAGATTATTATTCAACTTCAGTATGAGTGTTTTTAAGGTTTATATGAAATTATTTTATTATTATCATTTTTATGGTTAAATCAATTAAAACTAACATTCTTAAATCATATTTGATGTATTTATTAGTTTGTATAATCATTTGCATGTTTTATAATCTTTTTGGGCCAAGTTAATATGTAAAATGCATTCATCCTTCTTTTCGCACAGCATGTCCAGGTCGTCATTAAGCCCGTTGCTTTAAACTCACTGTCAGATGTTGAGATGTGTTGTTGTACACTCCAGTTATGAATCACACTAGAAGATAGACACTTCATTCACCCTAGATTGATGCCCATCGTATCCATCTCACATCCCAGCCTTCTGTTAAGCACTCCGTCCAGATTTCCTATCAGACTGCGTGTTGTTGAGAATTAATTTTGGCCATTTAAAACATGAAACATCTACAAATGAACTGTTATCCATGCATATGGGTGATGAAGACATGTTTTATATTGTTCACCAGCCTGCATTCTCCTTTACTTTCCACCACATCAACCATCCACGCGCTGGATTGATGCATTCAACTCACGCCCTAGAAGGATCGCTCGTGGCCTCTTCTACTTGACTCCAAACTACCATGAGTC
The DNA here is from genome assembly GCA_001517045.1 of Pseudotsuga menziesii. NCBI lineage: Eukaryota > Viridiplantae > Streptophyta > Pinopsida > Pinales > Pinaceae > Pseudotsuga > Pseudotsuga menziesii. The sequence goes on from LPNX010553627.1 coordinate 387,566, forward strand.
TGCGAGTTTAACGAATAGAATAAACTGAGTTCTAGAAGACCCACTGTGTACACTACCTTGGCTCGCCACCATTCCACATTCACACTGAAGAAGGAACTTGTGCGCCACCTTTGCAGATCGTTTGCACTGGAGAAGGAACTTGTGTATATGTTGTCCAGTGAAAAGAACCAGACTTGCATTAAAGAAGGAAAATGTTTATGCACTAGCCCGCGATCAGTTAAACTCCATTATAATCGACTAAATTTAGAGAGAATTCAACCACTAAAGGGTCTACTTGCTCATCCCTATAAATCATTATATAAAGCAACCTCACTGAGAGAGCTCAGTTAGCTAGAAAATCAGTAAATTAGCATAGTTAGGAGAAGAGTTCTTAGTGTAATTTACTCTTGAACTTTGTATTTCTATTCTACCACATGAATAAAGAGTTGTATGCATTGTTGTTGAAGATTGAGTTTAAGTAGAAGTTAGCCAGGCATCACCCCTGATTGCTGAGAGGGCCCCTCATCAACCAGAGGTTCATTTTCTTTGTTTAGCTTAGTTTCTTTTCTGTTTTAGCTAGTCTAGTTTAATTTCTAGTTTGTTTCCAGTAGATTATAGTAAATGTTATTCTATTTGTTTTCTGCAATACATTAACTTAGTTTTATTTCGAAGTTAATTAGTTAGATGCGCGCATAGCTTGCTTTCAGTTATTTTCTTTTAGTCATTTTTTTTCCAGTTATTTTCATTTCCAGCATTACTTTCAGTCTTTGTTTTCAAGAATATAGAATAAGTTATTTTCATGAATTTAAAATAGATTCAATTCTGTTATTTCCTTTTTTGTTTTGAATTTATGCAAGTTAATTTCTTGTTTATTTATGAGTTTAATATGCAAATGATTCCTTCTGTTCATGAATTTGTTTAAGGTTAATTTGCTGTTCAATAAGTTTATTTACTGTTCCAATGCATTAGAATTACATCTGCATGGCTTCAGCTGAAGATTAATCCATTTAGGTTAGTTTTTACCATTTTTACTATGCAGCCTGTTCAGTGTGTTATTCAACCACCCTTTCAGACCCACAGTTCAGTCTGTCATTCAACCTTTAGTTCTGTTTTTAGTGTTTTTTATGTATTTTAAGATTGTTTTCAGTTCTGTTTTGCTGATGTTTGAATTATGATTTGTCTGTAATAGTTAAATAATAGTTTTGTTTAACATTTAAGTTAAAGTTTAGTTGTTTTAAGTTATTTATTAAATTTTTATCATTTTTCTTACTTCTTTTACTTTGAACCTATTTTAAGTTATTCTTAAGTTTTGTTTCTGATTTTGTCTTATGGTTGTATGGTTTTGTGTCTATTCTTTTTGAATTGATTTATCTGTTTGCATGTGAGATTTAGTGTTTTCCTTAGTATGTTTTTAGGTTGTCTTTTTATGATTGTGTTATTGTTGAAAGAGCTTGTAGGATAGAACCTAAAGATATTTCTTTATTAATTTTTCTACTTGCTTCTTTTATTTAAGTTTTCTTTCTTAAGTTTTTTTCTTGCTTCTTTTTAAGTTTTCCTTATTAAGTTTTCTAGTTTCTTATAAGTTAAATCTTCCTTGAACTTTAGTTTTTCGTTTGAATAAGTAAGTTGCTGATTATATCATTTTCAGTCTAAAGTTATAAGATATATTATTTGTTTAGTTAATATTTTATCTCAATTTAGTTACCTTAATTGCATTTTTAGGAAGTTTGAATCAGTTCTTCATTTTGAAAGATCTTTCGATCTTTTGTTTGTTAAAATATTTATACAACACTCTCTACCTTTGCATATATTTTGTGTCAACTCTAAGCTTACCAACCCCGATTGACAATTAAAGAATAGGTGGATTAATTTAGACATTATAACACCTAACAATTTTGGTGTCGTTGCCGAGGAGTTGTTCTGTAAGGTAGAATAGAATTCTTTATGAAGTTTAGTAATAGGTTGGCAGTGGGGGAGTGGTAAGACAAGAGGTAAGAACCTGTGCATCTGTTATAACAGGCGCCCCTAAATCCAGAAACAATATTAGCATAGGTTTTCTTTAGCTTAAAAGTATTTCATGAGTAGAATTAGATATTCTCAGGGTAGTTTTATCAAGAACGGAAAATTTATTGAAATCCCTACTAACTACCATAGGGGACGTAATTCCCCAACTACTAAATCACCAGAAAGGTATCGAAAGACGCCTATAGGAAGTAGTTCTACCCTAAAACCTAAATAAACTCCCATAGAAGATCTTACTGGAGAAGCCATAGAAGGAAGAGGAACCTTGGAAGAAGGTACAAAGGACCCTGTTCCTAAGGAAGTTCAAGAAGATCAACCATTAGAAACCCCTAGCCCTCCAATAGTTTCATATCCAATTAACACAAATTTTTCACTAGTAGGAGATCTGAATTTTGTTGACTTTGTTGATCTTGCTCAAGTAAAAGCTCTCTTTGGAACCTAAGTAGATCCAGTTATTTCTGAAATTGAAACTTCTATAGTAGAACCTACTATCCCTCAAGGGTTCGATAAAAACACGGTTGATCAGAGGAAGATCTCTCCCTAAAAAGAACGTTGGGACACCTCCTTATCACCTCAAAAGGAGTCTCCTAGGTATATTTACGTTAAGAATCTAGCTTATATGGAGAGACAGGGAGAAAATGAAGATCATGATGAAGTTAGGAATGAAGAAGGAGAAGGGGAAAATTGAACTGAGGCTACCTTCGGGTTCCCTATCTTAGATACAATGCAGGATGTAACTATGAAAAACATCCCTCCTTCCTCCTTGCCAAATTTCTATGGAAAAAGTAATGAGGACCCGGACACATTCCTGTTCAAGTTCAATATCCTTTGTAGGAGTTACAATTATCTACAAGATGCTCACAAACTAAAACTCTTTCCCGCTACACTTAAGGATTCCGCCTTCAGATGGTTCATGGGATTAGGAGAGTCTTCTATCCGGACTTGGGATCATATGAAAACCTCATTATTACGACAATATCAAGAATACTGCAAACCTAAGGACTCTCGATATGATATATTCAAGATACAACAACTTGAAGATGAGAGCCTAGAAGATTATCTCGAGAGGTTTATTTATACATTACATAAGTCTAAATATAATGACCTCCGAGAAGATGTAGTACGTAGAATTTTCCTTAAAGGAATCTCCGAGGACTTGTTAGAGAGTCTTAATCTCATGGAAGCTGGCAATATTTATCATAAAAATTTTACATGGATTGGTGAGATGTGTAAAAATTATTCTAGTAGTAGGGGGGAAGTTGCAAAAAAATTTCGAGAGCCTTTTAGTAAGAATATAAGAGGAAATGTTTCTAGTTCAAGAGGAGTTACAAGAGTAGAGTTAGGAAACCTATTGGAGAATTTTAAGATTGATATCTTAGGAGCAATGGGTTCCCAACTAGATGCTTTACAATCCAATAAAAGGCAGGATGAAGAATGAGCAACAATGAGTATCTTTTTTCCAATATGTAGAACTAAACATCCCCAAAGGGAATGTCCATTAAACAACATCTCTGTATCTCACATCTATACAAAAGAGCATCCAATAGATAACAACCCATCCTTACCTGGATTGCAAGCCATCTATAAGAGTGGGGATGTAGCTAAAACATCTAGGAGGCCTCCTTGGCAACCTAGGGACCAACCAGCATATCCAAACTTTTCACCACAACCTCTACCCTATTATTTTCCATATCAACCACCTCAGTAATGGAACAATTCTAGCTGGAAGAATTGGCCATCTTAGTATCCTCCTCCTCAATTTCCACAACAACAATATTGGTCACAAGGATGGAGAGGACAACCATATCCTCAGCCAAAACCTGTTCCTGCACCTAATCACCCTTATCCTCAGAATCAAACAAATTTCTAGCAAATACTAGCTAGATTTGTACCTCTAGTTCCTTTTATCGCACAACAACCTCATCACTTTCAGGATTCAAATCCTCCTCGACCGACATTGTTACCTGCACAGTTGATACCTAACCCTAACAATAAACCAACTCAAGCTATTAACAACATTGAGTTGCAAACTCTTCCCTCATTCCTTATCTCGATTGTACCTGTACATGAAATTCAATTACGATCAGGAAGAGTTGGGAATAATAAACCCAAGTCATCATTCAGTAACCAAACGAAGAAGAAGAAGATTCAAGTGAACCCATGAATGATGCTACTTTGGAGGATGTGACCATTCCAAAGGTTCCAATACACACCCATCCTCCATAAGAAACTATTCAGGAGCAAAGAATTCCTCCATTTCCAGAAAGATTAGTAATAGAAAAAACTGTAGTTCATCCGGAGTATAATAGTTTGAATGAACTAAAGAGAATTTGTATGAAGATCCCTCTATTACAAGCTATTGAATGTATACCTATCTATAGTAAGGCAATAAAAGAGCTATGTATTAAACGCCCAGGAAAGAAGAAAAAGGACCATCTTACAATTCATGTTATAGGAGAAATGTTTGGATGTATGACAGGTTAGTCTCAGATTGCAAAATATACAAATCCAAGAACCCCTGTAGTGACTGTAATTATAAATAACACTGCCATAGAGAATACATTAATTGATTTAGGATCCGCTATTAACATGATGAACACTGCAGTTTTAGAAGTTTTACAATTAGGGAAATTTATTCGACCTACCCCTTCCATCCTAGAACTAGCAGATCACACTATGGTAAAACCTGCTAGAGTCTTGGATGACATTGTTGTATCAATAGCTTCATGGGAATACCCTTTCTACTTTATGGTCATAGAATTAAAGGATTCTTCTAAAGGACATCCTATTATCTCGGGAAGACCATGGTTTTCCACCGCAAATGCTTTTATAGGGTGTAGGGATGGAGAGATGACTATTTCCAATTGGTTGTCCACACAAAGTATTATTTTATACCCCTCAGCACAACCAATAAATGAAAATTCATGGTGGTTAAATTGTTCTTTTTGGGATGAAGACTTTCATGCTCTCTCCCTTCCTAGTAATTTTTATTTAGCACTTCAGGAGCAAACCACTAAGAATGTATTAAACCATTTTGTCTCTTCAACAACCTGTACAGATTTTCCTTAGTCCTCTGCTCAACTCGATCAGATTTTTGGATATGAAAGTTCAAGAGAATATGGCTCTCTCAATGTTTACAAAAACACCATGTGTCTTCACAGTTGAAGAGCATACAAGACCATATAACATACCTTGTGAGGTTGGCCCTGAAAAATTATTACATATAAATGTCGGATTAAGTGAAAACCAACAAGCACAACTGCTTAAAGTTCTTAAGAAAGAAGCTAGAGCATTTTCATGGGAATACACTGATATGAAGGGTATACACCCTGATACTTATATTCACCATATTTATATGGATCCAAGAATATCACATGTAAGGCAGCCACAAAGAAGGTTGAATCCTGCTCTAAAGGATATAGTAAAAGAAGAATTACAAAAACTCCTCACTGCTGGTTTTATCTATCCTATTTCCGACAGTAAATGGGTATCTCCTTTAGTTGTAGTTCTAAATAAATTTATAGGGAAATGGCATATTTGTGTTTATTTTAGAGAGTTAAACAAAGCTACACTTAAAGATTACTTTCCTTTACCTTTTATCGATCAAGTATTAGATACTCTGCCAGGTAAACATTACTTTTCCTTTCTTGACGGATATAGTGGATACAATCGAATTATTATAGTACCTGAAGATCAGGATAAGACCACTTTTACATGCCCTTTGGGAAAATTTGCTTATCAATTCTTTCCATTTGGCTTATGTAATGCACCTGCCACTTTTCAACCGGTAGTCTTAGGAATATTTTCTGATCTTATACATGACTATGTGGAGGTGTACATGGATGAATTTACAGCCTATGGTAATACTTTTGAAGAAGCCCTTGAAAACCTCGAGAAGGTCTTGATACGATGTCAAGAGACAAACCTATATCTTAGTCATGAAAAGTGTAAAATGTTATTGACAGAAGGTATAGTTTTAGGACACCATATTTCTTCCCAAGGAATTAAGGTAGACCCTACTAAGATCAAAGTAATAGTTGGCCTTCCCTCTCTAAAACCTAGAAAGAGGTAAGAATATTCCTTGGTCATGCAGGCTATTTCTGTTGCTTTATTGAAAAATTTACTAAAATAGCTACACCAATGTTTAAGTTACTTACAAAGGACTCATAATTCCAGTGGACAGAATCCTATCAAAATGTTTTTGAAATCTTAAAATCTAAACTATCGATGGCACCCATACTTAGGGGTCCTGATTAGTCCCTTACTTTTCACATATCTATCAATGCCTCTGATACGACCATAGGAGGAGTCCTCACCCAAAAATAAGGACAAGCACGTCATGCCATCTACTTTATTAGCAAAAATATGATCCCTGCCGAATTAAATTATATCGTTACCGAAAAGGAATTTTTGGTAGTAGTTTATTCTATTAATAAATTTCGTCATTATTTCACAAGTTATGAAATTTTTATGCATACCAATCACTCTGCCATTATATTTCTAATGAATAAACCAATTACCAATGGTAGAGTGACCCGGTGGCTTCTTTTATTGTAAGAATTTAACATTATTGTCATTGATCAACCTGGTAAAGAAAATCTTGTAGCAGATTTCTTTTCCCATATTCAACATGAATATGGTACTAAACTAGTTGATGACACTTTTCCTGATGAACATCTATTTGCTGTATCTATTCAAACCCCTTGGTTTGCGGATATTTCCAATTATCTAGCAATGGGGAAAATACCAAACCATTTGTCTCCACATGAGAAGTGTCGTATATAGTTCAGAGTTCTAATTATTCTTGGGTTGATAACCATCTCTTCCACACTGGTCCTGATCTCATTATTCGACGATGTGTGTGGGAGGATGAAATGATAGACATCCTCCATGCATGCCATGATGGACCATGCGGAGGACATTTTTTTGATAAGAGGACAACATATAAAGTCTTACATTCTGGTTATTATGGGCCAATCATTTTTAAGGATGCTACCAAATATGTTAAAGGATGCGATAGTCACCAAAGAATGGGTAGACCTACATCATCCGATCAAATTTCTTTACAAACCCAAGTCGTGATTGAACCTTTTGAGAAATGGGCTCTTGATTTTGTAGGACCAATCTCTCCCATGTCTCGTAAAAAGAAATATATCATAGTTTGTACGAAATATGTCACCAAGTGGGTAGAAGCTAAAGCTTTATTTAGAGCCACAAAGAAATCAGTGGTAGAAATTATATACAAAGAAATATTCACCCGGTTTTGTGTACCTGGAGAAATTGTCACAGATCAAGGCACTTAGTTTACTTCTAAATTAATGAAAGAACTTAGTACGAAATATGGCATTCGACATTGCAAATATTCACCTTACCACCCTAAGGATAATGGTCAGGTAGAATCAACTAATGAAGTATTAAAAGCCATCTTAACTAAGACCATTCACTTACATCATAAGGATTGGGCAGATAGACTTCTTGAGGATTTATGGGCCTATAGGATAACATGGAGAAACACTACTGAACATACCCCCTATGAGTTAGTGTATGGTAAAAAATTCCTTTTACCTATTAAGTTTCAAATTAAAATTTTCATATGGCAGCACAATTAGGCATGAATTTGGATGAAGCACAGAAACAACGAATATTACAAATTAATGAGTTAGACAAAATTAGGCAAGATGCACTTCAAAGAACAATGTTAATACAGAATCAATGAAAAACCTGGCATGATAAATTTATTAATCAAAAGAAATTTAATACTGGAGATTGGGAGCTACTGTTCGATTCACGGTTTAAAAAAATTAAAGGGAAATTAACTATCCATTGGATGGGTCCATACAAAGTAGTTACAACTTTTGACAATGGATCACCAACCAACATCTAAACAGGATTTCATACACTACAACAAAAACCTGTGATTAGCGTCCCTTTTAGCTTCCTTTTTAGCGTCCACCGTCCCTTTTAGTGTATTTTTCATCATTTTTTGAACAAAGTAGATGCTTTTCCATGGGATGGCACTTTTAATGGCGTTATTTGCATCCCTTTTTAAAAGTTGACGCTATTTTGGACGCTAATTAGCATCCCAAATAGCGTCCCAATTAGAGTCCTTATTAGCGTCCCAATTAGCATCCCAATTAGCATCCCAATTAGTGTCCCTTTTGAAAAGTTGGTGCTATTTTGGACGCTAATTAGCATCCCAATTAATGTCCCAATTAGCATCCCAATTAGCATCCCCATTAGAATCCCAATTAGTGTTCCAATTAGAATCCCAATTAGCATCCCAATTAGGGTCCCTTTTTAAAAGTTGGCATTATTTTGGATGCTAATTAGCATCCCAATTAACGTCCCAATTAGCATCACAATCAATGTCCCAATTAGCATCCCAATTAGCATCCCAAATATCGTCCATTTTTAAAAGTTGGCGTTATTTTGGACGATAATTAGCATCCCAAATAACATCCCAATTAACGTCCCAATTAGCATCCACAAAAGTATCCCATATAACGCCAATAATAGCCTCCAAAAAAAAATCCTGAGTAGCATAGCACCATATATGAATCCAAGGTTAGTGACATGAATTGCGCCATGAATTTTGACAAGAAAAACATTCAACACAGAGCCAGGAAATGCTACACCTAGAGTTGATTTTCTAAATGCTAAGTACTGTTGTTGAGTTGATTTGCTAAATGATAGTACTACTGCTGAGTTCGATTCCCTTAAAATATAAGGTTTGACTATAACTGTCAACTAATATTCTACCCAAAATTTGAGGATATATACCTGTCTATTTCCATAAATCTAGAGAGGATTTCTTGGAATCCTGTAGCTTTCAAGTGTTCAATCTATGACCCAAATATGCTTTAACATCCTATACTTTGATATTTGTCCCTCCTTTGTCCCTTCTTTGAATACCACCTATTAAATGACTGCATGGAAATGCTCAATTTGATGCCCTTGAATATAGGGTTGATCTTTATTGTTGATCTTCAAAATATGGGATTTGAATGCTGGTAATGTGGACCTGCTACTTTTCTGGATGGAGGATTCGACACCATAGACTCCCAATGATATTTCCTTCTACAAACATTTGTAAATCCCCATTTCTAATATTACTCTTGATTACTAGATATTTTGTAATATACTCTGTCACTTGTTCACAGTATTACATTTCTCAATATGCCACGAATTTTAAGAGCCACTACTACGACAAAGGAATTTCTTGTTTAGATCGTTACTAAGAGCTGGTAGAGAATTCAACGTTCCAACACATAGGTATTGATAGGATAAATATGCAAGTGGAAAAATATCAAATGTATTTTTGATAACCATTCAACAAGGAATCGATGCCAATAGGATGGTTTCATATGTGAGAAGTATAACTCTTGCATATTCCTTAACTATTATCAAATTCCATTTCAAAGATCCTCCTTCAGGTGTAGGATGCAAGAAATTCAACTCTATATTTTCACCTTCAAGTGTTATTTGGCCTCCAATGACCATAAGGTCATTTTTACAGGTATGAAATACAAGAACCAAACCCTTTATTGAGCTTTCCATTACAGGCGATTTTCCCAATATATTCCAAATATGGTATCCTTGTTATATTTCTTGACTTCATTTTGCTAGTGCTTGATTGCATAAAACTTGATTATTTATCTTTACAACCAAGTATGTTGTTGGTTCACTGATTTTATTAAGCAATTATACTATGCTGCATGTAGAATGCACTTTACTGCTAAAGGGAACCATTTGAGACAACCATAACTTGACAAGAAACTTTTTAAATATCATTGTGCATATATATATTTTCATATTCTAGTTTAGTGTAGAGATCTTCAACAAAATATGGTCATTTCCACAAATCCCATGATGACAAAGTGTATGCACAGAGCTAGAACACGTGTAGATGTTGAAGTGTGTGGGGGGGTGTTGGGACATGATTATGGGTACTGGAATGTGCATATTAACCTCGAATGTGTGCATATAGGGTCTAAAATTGTGACATCCCATGATAGGGAGTCACACGTAAACAACAAGTATAGACTTGGGCACAAAATTGGCAGCGGCTCTTTTGATGAGATATACTTAGGCTTTGCTCCATTTTTTATTTTGTTCACTCAATGATTAATTGTGTCAAAACCCCAAATTTTCACAAAAATTTAAAATTTTGAGATAACATAAAATGCTGAAACTACAGTTTACTCACAGCTAAAGGTTAGCAACAAAAAAAACAGTCAAATGATTTGTATTACCTAGTCTCAAATATGTTAACTAAGCAGTTTACTTTTTGTAATATAAATAAGGTTTGCTTGCATATTGTTTTATTTCAGTTTACTAATGAGTCCTCTTTATGTCAAGTAGGTGGAATCTATCCTTGAATCCTGGGCTTACTTAGCATTGATGCTAACGCAGAAAGATTACTTGTTCTTACAGGTTTACAGGTATGATTGAACGAGTAATGTTTTAAATTTCATAAAGTATCCAGAAATGTTTCTATTTGCAATTGTTAAGCTTTGTAAATAAGCTGCTAAATTCCAAGCATCTTTCATGAGGTAAAAATAGTTTTCTTTCTTTAGTTTTTCTTGTAAACGAAGTTCAAATAAAATAGTTTCTTTCTTTATCATACGTAGCGACAATAAAGATACTTATTGTGGCTCTAAACTTGTAATCTTAGTAGCATAGTAACTGCTACTTTAAATTGCATACCTTACAATGTTATATTGATTGTAACATTGGTTATTATACAATATCATATTATTTACTTGAGTATTAAGTTGATCGATATTTATCTTTTGCAGAGAAACTTACAGCCTGTAAACTTCTTGACATTATAAGTTTGATTAGTGTAAGAGCAATAACGTCTTCTCATATAACAAAACTATTTGCCTTTACTTCATAAACCTAATTCCATTCATGTGGTTATATTGATTATAGACTTGAGTAGGATTATTCCATTGCAACTCTTACTATTTCTAGGATGCTTTTCTCATATTAAGTTACTGTCTATAACAACTTTTAAGGTAGGTGTTTTCTATAAAGATCAATCTTCCATCTTATGCTAAGCACTAGTTATCTTTCATAATCATGAAATCATCTTATAAATAAATAATTTTGGTAAGAGATTTAACAAAGCAAAGTTGAGAAATAACTATTGACTTTTAAAGTTTAAACCCTATTGAACTATGTAAAAGAATTCAATAAATATTATTTTACCATACTAGCTCACTTTATAGTTTATTTCCAATCGAACGTTGGTTTTATAAGGATTAGAAACATGCATATACTATTATGTTTATAATCATACAATTCTGTTGTTAGTTCGAAGCTTCTAAACAATTCTAAAACAATCAATGATCTTGTAAAGAATCGATGGTTCTATTTGTTTACTATGCTATCCAACTTCTATATTTAACACCACTTGAGTTGTGGGTTAAAAGGAGTATAACCTTGCATAGACCACAATGTTTATAAACATAGAGATCTATAGTTGTTCGATGGTTTTACACACTTCAACTTGGACTTTACATAAAACACATGGTTATTGTATTTACTAGGATTAACGTTGATAAACATGGTTAATCAAAACACTCATGTTGCAATATCGATAATACTATAAAATTTGATGAATTATCTCTGCTCCAAAAAGGTTTGTTTTATATCCCTATGCATATCCAATGATGCTTTACCAGCATAAACAAATATAATAGTTTTGAAGAGTTTTTAAATCAAGGTTTTGGGGTTATAAAATAGTTATATGATTACCAAACCTTCATGAGGTCAACGTCCCGATAATCCTTGTTTTATCCAACACCAAATCAATGTTATCATAAATATGTTATATTAATGTTGGAATGAGTTTATACTATAATGCATGCATTGCTTGTTAAAAATCATTGTGGAAATAATTGTAATTATTCGTTTGCAGGTAAACTATTGAAAGTCGACCCACTGCATGATTTGTATTACTGAGGCCACGTGGTATTATCCTGGCCATGTATTGATCATATCTAAAACCAAGCAACCCTAACCCTTTGCTTATTCTTCCTCTGCAATTTGCGTTGGCCCTTAGGGCTGCTCTGCAAGCTCTCATGGCGGCCGTGAGTGATACTCAGGTGTCAGTTGTCCCAACGCTTGGGTTTGTCCTGCTATGGTTCCTTTGAGCTCGGTCCTGTTTCCAACTTCCCACCATGGGTTTATTTATTCTGCCAAGGTCTGTTGTTCTCTTGCTTTTGGCTTGCGGCCCGCCTGTAACTCCATTTTTTCCCTTCTATCGTGGTCTGTCACTGTGTGAAAGGTTGAGCTTTATTGGCTGTTTGTTAAGATCCTTCGTCGTAGAGTTTGGAGTTTCATTTTCACGCCTTGCTTGTTGGTGACAACTCCATTACTAAACTATTTATTATCTTTGCCAGGTAAATATTTAGTTCTTGTAAATCGAAAGGCATTACCCATCTTAAAGTTCATATTTACAATAGGTTTTTATTTAGAAAAAGAAATACAAACTAACGCACTGGGTTATGCACTTGCAAGAACCGGTGATTACTATTAGTGAAAAATGAAGGTGATGCTGCTATCTCTCTTCATGGCTCTTAGCTCCAAAATAGGTAAGCCCTGGTTTTCAATGAATGGGTTCTTCCCTTACTTGTAACAGGGTAGTTGATTGGGGCAACTTCAGAGCTTGGAAACTTGTCCAGCTTCGCCATTGTCTAAGCAATTTCTTTTATAAGTTAATGCTGGTTCTTATACTATTTATATATCCTCAATTTGTCAATGGGTAACCCTAGCCATGAGCTGGGTGTTGTACTTGGTTTTTATGTTTAGCCTTCTAGCTCATGTAACACCTCGGTTTTGACCACGTTGCATTAGATGTATATGATGTATATATATTGTAATGATCATGGTGTGGATATCAAGGCTAAGGCCCCACCATTGATCGGTTATGCTATGTTTTGGATTTAAAATTTGTCACCAATGGCATATCGGGGCATGCAGCATATAGTATGTTGGTCATCATGTAAATATGCATCTATAATTAATTAAATGAACCCGACTAGCTATGATCGCGGCAACTAAAATGAGAAAGGGGCATGATTCTCACAAGGATAAGGATGTGGGGGAATTTGTCAAACCTTGGGCCAATGAGGGAAAATACCCATGTGTCTTCTTCCCTTGTTTTATTCCAACCACTTTCATTAAGAATGGCTGGTGGTGGTTGAGGCAGTTAATTGTTTTGGGAAGTGGGGTGGTAGGACTGTCAGTCCTCACCCACATGTACACTCCACCAGCAAGAAACACTCACGCACTCTCTCCACTGTGCGTTACCTCCATAGTATGTTCCTTCCTCAGGGTTGTTCATCCACATGCAGACATTCCACTCTCCACGACAGCACTGGAACAATGGTGCATTCCAATCCGCATCCTCACCATTATTTGTGCATCCATGCAAAAGCTAGGAGCTGTTCGTCCTCATGCAGGGACCATTGTCTGCTCATTACCCTCACATGCAGGAATCTACCCATTTCACGCACAGTTGGAAGTCGGTATTTTTCTCTTCCTCTGCGTGGTTTATGTGTGTATTACCGGTGACTTCATTGCCCAAGGGAGAGCTGTTGTTTTCCTCTATTGTGAGCTGTACTCACTGATAAGCTTCAGGGCTGTGGTCTTCCCCATGCTGTGAACTTGGTTTCCTTTCCATCTTCAGACTGTGTAAGTTCCATGGTGACTTCCCTGTTCAAATTGGGTCACTGATTTTCCCCACGTTGTTGGCTGTGGTTGCTGTGATCTCCCTTACATTTTGGGGACTGTTGTAAATTCGCTTGAGAGTCATTCTCTCCATGATAGGACCAAGAATGACTCAGAATTTGTCTTCCCCGTCTTAAGCTGTATCAGCTGATTGTTTGCATGCGTGCAATGGTTGGTCTTCAGACTGTGTAATGAGCAGGGATGGGGGCTTAGTTTTGCTTGATAAACCTGGTGGCTGGAAACCACACAGATAGAGCTAGAGGGCTGGCCTTCTTCTCCATCACCCCTGAATAGCACTGGAAGGGAATGCAGGGCCTGAGGGACTGTGTAGCAGAGAAGGGACTAATTCCTTGTGTTGGGTGTGGGTGGATGTCTTAGAGGTTAGGCTAGTTCTGGTGTAGGTGTTCTTGGCTCTATAATGAGCTCACCAGCTTAGCATCAAGCTTTTTCCAACTCCTTGATGGCTTGATAAACCCAACTGTGTTGGCTTGGCTATGTTTGTATATCCTTGGCTACGTGTAAGACTGCTAGTTCCCTTATTCCTTGGTGAATCATGCCCAGCTCAGGGGTGGCAGCGTTGCTGAGAGATTAAGGAGCACGCTGGCCTATGGTTGGGTGGAACATTGCAGTGATGTAGCTGGTTGCGGAATGAGTTCTTCATAAGATAAGTGATCTTGTCCATTTTTACTTCTGCAACCATATATTTTCTGTTAATGATCATGTTGAATGAATGCACGTTAATTCCGCTATGCAAGATACATGATTGTAGTTGTGCATGTTGAATAATTGCATCTGTGCATGATAATATTCATGTGTGCATATTCTAGTTCAAAGTTTTTGTTTAAGCATTCTGTTTCAGAAATTTTGTGCATGCACATGTTCATGGGGCTCTTAGCCCGGGTGGTTTAAGCCATGGTGGTCACGTCCTCTTTGGCGGTCGGAGGGACGGGGACGTGACAGCTCATTAATGTAATGCAAAGTATTTTAAGATAGTCTGCCTTTGAGCTTAGACTTGTTTTCAGCAGTGTACTATTTGGTGACTCTGTGTGAATTGGGTTCTACCCTATTCGACTGTGAAATAAATAAATTTACCATTTATTGTGTTTTGTGATATAATGTAGTTATTTACCTTAAGCTGTGACTGTAAATGTCTCGTAGAGTAATTTGTATTGAATATTTGTTTGCTCAGAAATATGAGCTAGGGTTTTTCCTGTAGGTAACCCTTGTATAAATAAATCTTTCAATTATTTATAAAAAGGTCTTATTACTTTGTTAATTTCATTTTAATTGGTGTTCAGATGTGTTGTGCAAATATTCCAGTTATGATATTACAATTGTCCTTTACTTTGTCCTAAAGGACTATACCAATTTATAATAGTTTAGTTGATTATTATTAAATAATCCTAGTAATCGGATTATCGCTTATCTGGTTGTTATTTTCAAGTATATTATTTGTTCTTAGGGTTTTTGACTTTGTAGTTTTCTTTTACAAGTATATCATGTTTGTAAAATTTTAAAGAAACAGCTTGTTTTATAAATATACTTTTATGTATATGTTGGTTATTATCGTATTCATGTTGTTTATCTACTGAAATGATAAAAGAGTGTGATAGATGAACTTAGATATTTAAATATGTTTATTCTTAATACCATAATTACTTTTCATATTACTTCCTTAGTTAATAGTAACTATTAGTCTTAGATTATTATGGTTAATAAATAAACTATATACTTATTAGTTTATACCTTTGTTGAACTTAATGTAAACAAGTAATTTAGTTGTATTTCTTCTATTGCATAAGCAACAGGTTAATAAAAAAAAATACAAAGAAAATATATATAAAGCATAACACAGTTTACCCTCCTGCATGTTTTAAATTCAATAAGAAGAATATTGTACCGTGTGTAAGCATAACCTATTTTCTATTAGGGTATTTTATTAATATAGTGATCCTTCTACTTGTGCTGAGTTATTACTCTTTCTTTTCTAGTATACTTACATAAATAAGCTGGTTAAACAATAAACCTAGATAAACAGGTTATTGTTCTTTTCTGACAACAATCTACATACAGAAATAAAATACTCTGATATTATGAAATGCATAATACATCTATTCATTTCAGACTCATATCATATCCTTCATCTATTTTAAATACTCTATCTATGCTGGAGTACGGTCTGGTCCTTCCAGACATGGAAAAACACAGATTAGAATTATCTTCATTTATTCAGATTCATTCCTTCACTAATCTAAAATATTACTAACTCTTAACATTTACAACTAAATACTTGACATTCATTTAGCAGTCAGATCCATATTTAACTATTTAACATAGTAAAATAAAAATATTGTAGAACCTGATTAAGCTGGACAAAAACAACGTTAGGAGGCCATTCCTCCCTACCAAATCCTGGAGAGCACTCAAACAATGCTACCTCAAGGCCCCCGAGCTTGTTCTTGGTCTCCTTAGCTGAGAACTGGTGGAGCAAGCAAACAACAAACTAGTCCAATGACTCAGTAATGATTCTGCACTCAGCAGTAAGATGCTTCAACTGAAAAGTTGCACTATATCACTCAGCAGTTAACCCCTCAAACTCTTTCCATAAATTCCCTTGCCATTGAATTTCTCTGAAGTTCATTTACCTGAATGATCACTTCTCTAGGATGAGCAGCCTCAGCTCTCTTCAATGGGAATTTTTATAAATATTTCCTAGGTATTTTGGGTTAGTTGTCATTAATTGAGCCACATGCTCTGATCCCACTTTCTTGGGGGATCATGACCCCAAATGTAGGGAGGTTTCCACCTGCAATAGTTGGAAGAGGTTTGATGATGCTGCCACTTGTCTGTTTTCTCTCCACCCAGTCTCCTCCACCAACTTGACCAGTAAACACTCTTTTAACAGCTCTCCTAATTTGTTGTCTCCACTTTTATTTATTTATAATTAAAATATTTAGAATTAAATTCAATATCCTTAACTCTGCTGAGTCATCAATTACAACTTAGCATAAAATTTAACATATTGTCTTTAAACAAAATCAAATAAGATAATATTATTTTTTTGCAAAATTGGGGCATGTGACAAATTGTTTTATTGATCCCATAAAATATTAATCCATCAAGTCCCACAGCCTTTGTATTCACCTGAGTTTGTCTGAGAAGCATTACATGTTGTTTGTGATCGGCATATTTTCTCTTTATCCATGACTCACGAGTGTCACCATATGGAAATTTTGTATCTTAGAACACCAATGGTTCTTAGTTCTTTATTAGTTTTGCAGCAACACCTCATCTTGATGGGTATATACTTGATTCCATATCTATTATTTTTTGTATTCACCTGAGTTTATTTGAGCAACTTTACATGTTGGTTGTGATCAACATATTTTCTCTTTATCCATGACTCATGAGTGTCACCATATGGAAATTTCATATTTTAGAAATACAAGATTCCTTTACCTTAAAATAATGGGTTACTTTCTTTGGGTGTGAGACACCAGTGTATTTTTACCATTTGACATTTTAAATTCTGATAAATATTTGTAGGCAGTTCTCTTCAGTCCAATTCAGTTGGTCTATATGCTACTAAGGGGGTGAGGATAACATTTATCTGACTAATTTGGATATGCTGCCTCTCCCAATCTCTATTGTTTGTTTTACTCTCATATAATTAATGTACCTTTTCTTATTATCTGTAGCAAGCATGTCTTCTTTGGAAGAGTTGTTGAGGAAATAGATGTATTGAAGAAAATTGAGCGATTATCAACTACAGATCAAGGAAAACCTATTGTTCTAGTTAAGATTTCTAATTGTGGTGAAATATTTCTAGGAAAAGGTAAGAGTATAGTTGTAGTTGATGAAGGTACATTTATATTTTAAGTTTTAAGCATCATGATATGCCATTTATCTTATGCTCGACGTTATCGTACACCATCTCCAGATCGCTCTTCCTCAAGGTCTCATCGCCTTTGTGAAAGGAATATTCCTGAAAGGGACAAGTTTGTAACAAGTTTGTATGCATTCATAAAGCCTTATTAAATTTCCAAAGTTGGAAGGAATTCCTAACAGAATAATTTTATTTTGATGTGGTAGATATTCAAGTTTTAGGAGTTATTTTGAGTGCTCGCCACCAAGACATTACAGAAACGCACCAAGAGGCAAGACTCCTCCAATGTTAGAAAGCATTATATTTGTTGTAGTGCTTGAAGAAATATGTTTTGAATATTATTTTAGCAAACTATTTTATAAACACTATTGACTATTTTGTATCTTTGAAACACTATCCAAATCATCATAGTTAAGTGTTTCCACATTAGCCATATAATCAAGGTTAACTTGTCAGCAACATCACAAGATGGCCAAGAGTCGGTGATATGGTTCCTTCCAACAATTAGTTTTCTCTAATATATAAAAACTTAGTTAAACTGCCTATTTTTTAAGGATTCCTTGAGACATAAAATCCTCCAAGGAATGGTTCTAGTGAGATTATTGCGGTTCCAGATTGAGCTTTCCTAGTTTCATCATCTCTCCTATTTCAGAAGGAAGGACACAACTAATATTGTTGTCTGAAAGAAGAAAATTAGGAAAGTTCTTCAATATGTCCATGGGAATAAGGCATACTGGCACGTGTCCCATGTAAGGAGGTACATTTCCACAAATGTTGTTGTTATAGATTTCAAGGCAATACGATGCAGAGAGCTTATAAATATTTATTTCTATAAAGCTTGTGAAGGGGTTGTTATGCAACACATTGTAGTGAGATGCGGTCATGTATAAGGCCAGTGATAAAATATGACAACATGGGTCAACAACATATTGTTGCATAGGATATAAGGAATCCATTTGCTCAATCTATTGAATATTATTCACTATACTCCAAGATGATAAGGGTTTCAAATCTAGAAGGAAATGAATGTGACAAACTTGGAAGTTGAGCACAACTCTTAATCCATGAATCAAATCACAATAGAGTACAATTTGTAATGGAAAAACTCTATATCATACAACATTGAAATGTGTTGTTTAAGCTAATTACAACTCCATTCTATAATAAATGAGGACCCTTTGTATTGTCATTGTGTTTCCATTGATTTCTTCCAATCGTAATAGATTTTAATTTGTAACAAAGAAACTTCATATCATACTAAAAAAAAATTAGTGGTTCAGTAGAGCGCCTTGGTTCAAGGATTTCTAGAACAACTTATGTCAGACCCGTTAGCAATGTTTCTATTGTGCGATGTGTTCAAATTAGAGGGAGTGCTCCTATGCCTATGAAGCAAGATGGTCTCGAACAAACAAGTTTATCCTTTCAAGGAGGGTCAATTCCATTGGTACCATTGAAACCCATGCAAGATAACATAAGATCCAACTTCTCCACATAACTACGTGATATTACACGTGCCCCAACATTAACCTCCAAAAGGATTCTAGGTTCAATTGCTTGTTTCCTAGGTTTATCACTTAATGTACTTTAGATGCACATGTTGTGTTTGAGTTGTTTGTGTCACTATTAGTAGGTTGTTTTTTTCCAACCCACATGTTGTGATCTCCATTTTCAAAGTACATGATTAACTAGGTAAATGAGTCTATTGATATGTTTTAATTGTAAATTAAACTAAATACTATACATCACTAATCCCCTCCAAATTTGGATGAATTATGTGCAAGGTTCTTTGGTAAATAATACCTTCCCTAATCACTTTCTTATACATTTGTTGGACAATAAATAAATAATCCCCCAATATTATAGTTTTGTTGATCAAAAGGTCATGCAATAAAATTGGTCCAAACATGTATAGTTTTGCATGGTTGTTTGACGCAATTCCAATCCCCTAAGGGAATCTAACTATTGTATTTCCAACGATGCTAATGAGATTCCCTCCCACTCTTGCTACCCTTGCGATACCTCTAAAAGAACCATAAAAATAATAATTTGAAGCGATCATGTGAGTCTAGGTGAGATTTCATTTCTAATTATGAGAGATCCAATTGCCAAGAATAATTAAGCTTTGGTTTTAAATACAATTGTTACAATTAAATAATTCCTAAAGAAGAAGTCTTAAACCCATAAATGGTTTTTCAGTACTCATATTTAAAAAAAAAAACTTTGAATTATAGATATGATTGTTAAATATATTCAACAACCAAAAACTTTAATTACCTAATTTTTTCTCACATGAACTCTCATTCCAATTGCAATATACAGATTTAGGGTTAATGAAATTTCCACATAAATATTTAGATAAAGTGTCTTATCGTAAATTATTTTCTCACAATAGATAATCTCATTTAATGTCATACTCCATTTTATTTAAAGTTTCTTGGGGAAAGAAAGCTATAGAGTTTATTCTCCCCTTTAAAACACTTAAAATAATCTAATTAGATTACGAAAGCATAAAACCAATGGTCATATGCTTTGTTTTATGTTTATGTAATATTGGTGGCTCTCTTTACAGGGAAAATGGTGCAGCGCAAATGGTGTGACCATGGCCCTAAATAATCGAAAAGATGCTAAATTTGGTGGCAAACTTGAAATATCCAAGGGAATTTTAAACTAGCAAAATTTTGAGAGGGAACCCAATTTCCCCATTTTCCCATTTGGATTTTCCCTGATCATTTCATATTGTTAACCCCCATTGTTATTTTTGATTCTCCATTGTGATCAAATCAAAGTTCCATTGAATCTAATCAGCAAATCTATTCACAGGAGTGGCGGATGCCACACATAGGGAAAAGTACGGAAAAGTGGAGGAGATATGTTCACAAGAGAGGCTGAGGCCACACATAGGGAAAAGTGTAGCAGATCTTTTCAATGTTCACAGGAGAGGCTGAGGCCACACATAGGGAGAAATTGAGGAGATCTGTTCACAAGAGGGGTCAAGGATGGCAAATTTCTTCTCTTTGGATGATTTCATTGCTCAACGTGGTAGTTGAATCTATTTCATGATACTTCTATGACTCCTTACTTACCATAAGACACTTTGGAAAAACCCTAGGGTGAGTTAAAACCTCCAACCGATCGGTCGAACCCGACCAACCTTACTGAGACGCCAACCAGATAATGATTGACTTGCCTGATCTAATAAAAAGTCAGCCAACCAAGGAGATGTATTTCCTTGTGATGTGGATGATTGCTTGCAATGAAGGAGTCTTTAAGAATTCTTTCTGATGGGTAATACCTCCAAGTCATGTAATAGAAGAGATTGTCACTATTAAGTGAACTGAACCTGTAGCAGCGTTACCCTGTGAAGGGTGTCTCCTATGTTGAAAGCCATACATTTTTAAGGCCATCTACAACACTTTAATTCATCACTTGGTGAAAAAGTAACTATGTTGGAGATGATATATCTGTAGTAGCATTTATGGGCACACCAAGTTATTTAGTCAGTCATTTCAACGCTTTATTCCCAGGCATGTGAACTCTCTCATATTTGATATGTTAAGATTTGATTTTGCTTAGTGCATTTGATGTCACAAATGACTTGTTAATGTAAATACCAAAATATCAGTGCATGGTGTCTTTCTCCCAAAACATGATAAGTGACAGTCACTTACAACAATAGTGTGTAAATGTTTGTTAAAATGAAAATATCACATAGTAATTTAAGCTATTTAATAAAAACATCTAATGTGTTTACCTCTATATCGAAACCGTTTTCCATGTCGATGTAGGCCACTACCCTCTTTATTGTCTTACCAAAAGGCATGATAATGAGGAAGAAGACCTAAAATTATGGACTTCACCTTCAAAGAATGCCTTACAATCACATTGGTAAGGATTGATAAGAAGATCACAACAATCCTACTTGTCAAATGTTAGTTGATAGTGTTAATTAAATACTTATATGGTAAATTTAATATAAGAGTTACTTATAGTTGTCTCTTACTCTTTGTGTCTTGACACATTTAATATTTTATGGTTGTCTCTATGCCTTACTCAATTCGTATTATAAGGTGCTAATGTGCATGCATAATAATCCTTAGTTATTACTATGAGATGAGGATTTAAAGGGGAGAGGATGTAAAGACAAGTAATTTTATATGTAAATCGGTGGCATTGAGGACAAATGTTGTGAGAAACCACAATAGATGGAAGGACAGAGGGAGATTACATCGTGATCATGCCACCCATCAAATTGAAGACTATTCTTGAGCCAACAATTGTTTTTTAAATTTTATTAATAACCATTTTTTCTCCATATTGTGTACCCAATGACACCTCTCTATAGCAACATTTGCATAAATCGATCTCTGCACAATTTGTGATACTAGCTACATGTCATTATTTGTATTTGCATGACATTGAGTGTTGTTTATAGTTGTCACGAGTCCATGATATTCATGCAAGAAATGAAGTCTTGTAGAGGAGGACTCATCAAACTGACCTTTTGCATTTCATTTTGATAAAAAAAAAGTGGACATTGGTAGAAAGGTTCACATACGTAGTAGGCACAAAGTGTTGAGCTCATTTCGGGCCTAGTAGTAGACTAGTAGTTCTTTTTTGTTATAGTCGTAGTTGTTGACAAATTGTCACACTTTAGATTGTAGTGCCAAGTGAATCAGGAGTTAGAGTCACATCTCGATGGCTAGTGCCTCGTAGTCATCAATGATTAGTGGTCATCTTGCACAACTAAGCAGTGAGTACATGACATGAGTGAGTGAGTGATAATAATTACACCGTAAGGCATTTTTCTTTGAGGTCCATTTTGTAAAACAATGGACCTAATTGGTTGGAGGGTGGTCGTCCCTTCCTCCAATAAAAACATGCCATGTGTTTTGGTGATGTGATGTGTTTCTAGCGTCAAAAGCTCAGTAGAGTCAGCACCTCCACTCCTCTTCTTTAAGAGCATCATGCTTGCTATTTCTACCGCTTGATGTCTTGCGTCTTCCTTTGTTTGCTATCCAAATTTCTTTGAAGAGCACGATTTATTTTGACGCAAGGACAGGAATATTGCGAATTTTATTGTTGCTGAAGTTAGGGTTTAAAGGATGTATAATGGAATTGGATTGCAAACACCTCATGGATCGGGGATAAACAACTACATCCAAAGTAATAAATTTTTCGTAAGGCCAAATCCTGTGAGAGTTGAGGGCAAGGGATTTGAGGAGGGTCAAGGCGCTGGAGGGGTCACAAAGAAAGCCAACCAAGATATTCTCAAGCATGACAGGAAAAGACAGATTGAGCTCAAATTAGCATTGCTTGAAGATATTTGGTTGATCAGGGTTATACTGATAATGAAATACTTGACAAAGTTGAGGAGGCCAGGAAGGTCATGGAAGCTGCTATCGAGAACCCTGAAGGAGATGATTCCGCGAGACAAGACTCCAAAAAGTAATTCTTTCACAGATTGTCCCTTCCCTCTGGAACACAGAGAAGCAAATCCTAAATTAGGCATTATGTCTTTCCCATGGCATTGTTTACTTGTAATTAAATCAATAATTTTTTTGTATGATGATAGCCCTCGTAGGTTAGGAGCCTGTATTTTTTTATACCTAGAATAAGAAGTCCTAACTAGGTTATAGCTTCCGAACTAATATTTTCCCTTCTTTCTTTTTTTCTCCCAAAGACTTAGCACCTACTTGGACCTTAGCCAATGATTTTTAATCTTACAGTTTCCTCTACGCTAGGAGTCTACAACTTGTATGCTCTTTCCACCTTTTCAAAATAATCTTACAGAAATAGGATTAGACTTGACCTATGATAATGGGACACAATTGAAAAAACAAAACATGAGTTCAGGATGTTAAATTTTTGACATCTCTTCTGTCAGAATAAAGAATCAATCTGGCACCATGTTAAAACATCTCAACATGCTCTGTCATCAAAACAAACATCTATTTTGATATTATATTGAAACTCTTGAGCATAAGGGGCAATACAGGTTCAACCAGTTTCACCTAAGTTACGAGAAATGGGTAAAAGAAATGGAATGAGAAATGGGAATGAATATAAAAGAGAAATGGATATGGTATGGGAAACACAATCCAAAGGACTCATAGCACTATGTACACAAATTATTCAGATCTAACACTGTATATGTAAATGTAAAAAATATAACCATATTGAGGAGGCTGGAAGGATGACTGTATTTTAGATAGTGCAATTTGAACATTTAAAATATTATAATCTAAATACAAGCAGGGGAAGAGTTAATTTCAAGAACATAAACAAAACTAGTCATACTGAATCCCTAAATGATTTGTTTTTTTACTATGCTATACATTGAAATAATCCAAATAGTTTGCCAATCAGGCATATGCCAGGAAGAGTAAAACATCTAAGTAATGAGAATAAGAGATTTAAAGTGATATTTTTTCTTATGTCTACAGGAATATCTCAGATGCTCTAATCTTCTGAAAAATTAAAAATAGTTCAAGTCTGGATTACTTCTCCATTGTTGACAATGGATTAGATGCTCCCATTAAAAAATAGGCTACTTTGTAATTCTAATTCATTTAACTACAATATGATCCCCACAATAATGATGTGTATAATAGTGTTACTTCATGCTATTTAGTAGATGGCTTACCTTCAATATAATAGATCACCAAACAAGATGAGTCCCACTGCTTTGTCTTGTAGCTCCTTGATTTCTGTTGATTTCTCTTTCAGTGTATCTATTTGTCATTCCTCTCCTACATCCAATAGCACCAATTTTCCTTTGTATTTTCAATCTGAGCTTTCATTAGGATTAAATACCTTAGAGTTATGCCACATGTTGGTTATGAAGGGCAGACCCGGGTTTACTATAATCAACCAACAACACCCCTAGCTCACTGGCCCTTTCGGTGACAGACCACAAGCGGCCTAAAGTCTCACCCGAAGTGAATCTAATGGGTTGGCCAAGGACTCAAGTGTCTTGGACCAGGTTTTGTTGTGATCCTACTTGCGACTTGCAGCTCTTCTAGCTGCGGGGTCTCTTTCTCTACGCGTCGCGCGATCTTCTGCTTGCGTCGTGCGACCTCCTCGTCTGGAATCTCTCCTAGCCATGGAGTATTCCTTTATATCGCCATGCGGTCCTTCTCTATGTCGCACCCTTTCCCTAACTCGCAATATCTCTGACCTTATCGCATCGCCACACACCGTGCGACACGCAGCTTCTGCCCAACGCCAAGTCCTCAACCACAAGTATCGCGCATCGCAGCTCCTCTGCCGATGTGGTATCACCTCTCTGTGATATTCTACCTTCGCGGTTTAGCGCACTTAGTGTTGCTCATGTCAACGTGCAAGACTTAACATACAAGGATATTCGATACTGCAACTAGTGACTGTTCACACAGAGCATAAATGAACCATATACAACATGCCAGAGACTTCTGACTTATGTTTATCCTTCTATATTGCTGTGAACTGATTAACACATTCATTCATTAAGCTGTAAAAAAAATCCATGAAATGACTGTGAAATGCATAAGTAAACATAAAAAATAATCCAATCACATAACACTTGATTTTAACATGGTTCACCTCCAGGATGGAAGTTACGTCCACAGAACTGTGTTTTTCTTATAGCTCAGGGGAAGGTAAAACATAGTTCTGCTGCACCTCATATGCAGCTCAAGATCTTCTCTCTTAGATCTCTTCTCTCTCTATATTGCTCTCCTACAATATACTCTTCCCTCTCTGTCGATCCCTGCGGATCGTTACATGCATCCTATATAATCCAGCTACTGGTTACAGTAAGATTGCTACCGCTAATAACAGAACCAGAGCTAGGATTTTACAATAGTCTAACAGTCTACAAGCAACTAATAGCTGAATGAATCAACTACTGGCCAACTAACCAACCCACCAACCCTTTTACAATACAAAATATATCCCTTTATAGGCAGCTCGAAGGTCTCGCCATTACAACACTGTGGGCCTATCCCAACAGTAACCCAAAACCCTAACTAGTGACAGTTGGCCATATTTGTACTTGAGGTAGCCGCTTTCCGTCACACCACAGCTCTCTGCAGCCTTCCATGCTTCCCGGTACTGATCATGGGTAGTATGCACCGCTTCGCTTTTCTGTCCTTTGTCTTCAATGCTTCAACCTCGTTGCTCCTTCTCCTTTATGAGGGTCGCTGAGCCCTCCTGTCTTCCATCGCTGCCTTCAATGCAGTGGGTGAGCTCTCTCTTCTCGGCTGCTCAGGTACCATTGCCTTTCTTGAATTTTCTATCTTAAAAGTCCTGGTTTTCGGCTCTGCTCTCCAGCTGGAAACGTGCTACGACGTCGTAGCTCTGTCTTATCTTCTTTCCACCAAAACTTATCTCTCCGCTAAACTAGCAGCTTCTTCTGTAGCTGTGGGACACTGCTCCAACAGTCCCCTAACACTTACTTGTGGCTCGTCCCCCAGCCACTCTCAACGAGCTTCTCCTGCTGTAGCTTTGCCTTGGCCTCCTACGAAGTCCTCTGCAACCTGTCTCGAAGTCCTGCGACTTCCTTCTCCATCACCTCGACACGCTCTTGTGCCGAGTCCAGCAAATCTTGACTAATACTGGCATCTTCTGTGGCGTCAGTTTCCTCTCTGGTGGTAGTGAACTCCTTCACTCGCTGCTCAATCATATCAACTATCTCTGCGATTTGCTCTTGATATGGTTGAAGTAGGTCATTAATGTGTATCTCCTTTGTTCTTAATTGCTGCGCTTCCTGCTGCAAGTAGTTCATTTCCTTTGTCTTCCTCATCTTTTGGAGAGCTACCAAGCCCTTAATTTCTTCTTTCATTGCTGCTACAGTATTCTCGACCTGCTGAATACTTTGCTGGATTTCTACTTTCTCCAGCAGCTCATCTAACTCAGCCCATGTTTTCATTGCGTCGGTTAGTACTAACCGTGCTTCGTCAATGCGAGACTGCATCTGCACAGAAGTGAGTCGAAGGCATTCTACTCGCGCTTTCTGGTCTACCTGGGAGGTGTCTCGTATGCGAGCCTCAAGCTCAGCGATCTATTCTTCATGGTCTACCTTCATCCTGGCCATGGTTTCTTCTAGAGCCTTTGCTCTGTCTGCTACTCTTCTTAGCTTCTGCGGAACTGGTAAGGCGAACTCAATTTTACATTGGGGCAGTTCCAATGCAATGCTCTCTTTCCTCATATGTTCGTACTTCGTCTGCCATTTTCTGAACACTGATAGCAAGTGCTGCATTCTGTTGCTTCAGCTACGTATTCTGTTTGTAAGTCTCGAGTTCTCTACTCCTGAGCTCTGCGCCTAGCTGCTGCTGGATCATTTGCAACTAGTCAATATGAAACTTTGCAAGGTTAACCTCGATGGGTTGTCTAAACTAAGCTGGTAGGTCCTTCATTGTGGGAGGGAATCAGATACTCCCTGGTGGAATTAACATAGTATTGAGGTGATCTTTTGCTAAGCTTTCCTTGCGGGACATTGACGATGTCGAAGTTTCTCTAGCGGTCGCCTTTACCGGTGGAATGTACCTCATGGCAGTCTTCTTTGTAATTAGTTTTAAGTCTAGAAGTTGTTTTTCTACTGCGCTCTGCCTCTGTTCCTGCGACTCCTTCATCGTGTCAAGTGAGTCCTTCAATGTGTCACACGTCCTTGTTGCGATGAGTTCATAGTCATCGTCTGTCAATGCGGTCTTCAGAGTTGGCTTTGAGGTTTTCTATTTTTTCTTCTATTGAGCCTCTGGTGGCCCTTCTTCTCCATTCTTTGCCGTATGTGCCTCTGATGGCACTTGCTGTGAAGGTTTCCTCTTTTTCCTTGGTAGCGGTGCTTCTGTTGAAGATTGCGTCTGGGTGTCTATGTTGCCTTTGTCCTTGTCCTGGAGCTCTGTCTGTGTAGTATCTGATGACAGTGGTGCGGTATCTTCATATTCCTACTTCCATTGGTCTTTGAAGTCTCTTGTGACTCCTTTGACGTCCCGTGCTGTCATCCTAAACGAGCCAGGAGCCCAATCATCCTGCTTAGTCCTTTTCGGTCGCAGATAGATTAAATGGCTGTCTGCCATAAAATTTAGCCAGCTATCGTATATGTCCATAGTCTCCGTGCTAAGCCGTGGGGTCTCTTGAATAACCTTCATCAACAGCTTATAGTAGTCATGGAATACCATTGTATTGACCGCTTTCTTGGCTGGGCTGCTGGCGTCCCATAAGCTGGCATAGCACACACCTCTGGGCGCGCCACCTGCTATCTGTGGAAACTGGGTATGAGGCGGCTCCTTCCATCCGACAAATGCACAAAGTATAAGCAACCATGAAAAATGGAAAGGGTGGTTTGCTTCATCCTGAGCCGCCAAGCAATTTGCTTGAAGCATATTTAATAAGAATAGAGACTAGTTGAACTGTCCCCCCTCTATGACCTGTATAGCAAGGTGAATTACGGATCCTGTAACTTCCTTTGGTAGAACCTTGGTTAGCAGTATTCCCACGAGCATACTGGCGGTGAATCTAAGTGTATCACTTGCTATGCTTGAAATATCATAAGCTTTTCCTCCTCTCTGCAGCTGATACTTAGTTACTAGGGCTTGTGGTAACTTGGAGTCCTTGGTTTTTCCTGTTGTCTGTATATCAGGATGTTTACCTGTCTTAGACAGGCCAGTTATACGATGTATCAAATCGACGTTCAGGTCGACCTTGTTTCCTAACCAGAGGTACCCTCTATGTACACAAGAAAGTAAAATGCACACCACGGCATTAACCTCTGCACCCCATCCAAAATGAGGTAATCTCAGCAAATTGAGCAAACCTGACCGCTCAAGAATCTGGACATGCAGCAGGGGAACATATTCATCTCTCCCTGTCCTTGGGTTCTTCTCAATATTTAGATAGTTGTCCAGCTTGAACTGGGGATATGTCTTACCATCTCCCAGGTTATAATCTACAAATTTAACAACAGCATCATATCCTACTAGGTCTCCATTTTCCTTTACTCGAAAATTAATGGGTGGTATGGGGACAATATACTTAGCATTCTTAGGAATTCTTGCCTCTGGTGCACCTTCAACTCGTGGTATCATGTAGTTTGTTGTGCTATGGAATTCTTCCTCATGCTCTGAACCGGATTCATCATTAACTTGAGATTGGCTCCTCATCTTTGGTTGCTGTCTGGGCTGTGACGAACTTGGCGAAGCACCCTTAGATGGCGTCGTCATGGCGGACCTACGGCCGTGACGCTGAAACCTTCTCAAAATGTTTTTTATAGGTTCATCCTCGGACAGGACCCACTCAGTGTAAAACAATGGACGTGCAATGGCTGCAACTTCTGAAAAGCACAGCACTCTGTAACAAACTTAGTTCTTCATAGGGAATTCTTAACAATGCACTCTACAGCTCTCGGTTTTTCTGCAAATGTAACCGTACCAATTGAATACTTTCTGCTTTTATGCCCAATACGATAATCCCAGACACAATGGTCATCTAGACTGAACCCATCGGTCGTCATCAATGCTTGGACAAGACCACACCCGTCATCGGATCCTTAATAAATGAGGAAATCCGATCGAATTTCCTTCGAAGCGTGTGTGTACAGGCGCCGGTCTCGTCGGATATTTGCCAAATCTGGAAAAATGTATTATACTGATACCAAATCTATGGTAAGATATAGCGGTCATTACCTCATTAACTACCTGTCAGATGCTGACTTGACTGGCTCTTTGTCTGTTGCAAAACTTGGTACGTGGCACGGGGAAACATCGCACTGCCGCGATACGACTCCACATCACCTGCGTAAAACAATACTACTTTTTTATTTTTTTTATTTTTTTATTTTTATTTTTTTTATAATAATGAACCAACTTGATGCGATTCCTCATACTTAGAATAATACCTGCCGGTGTAGACTAGTTCCCGGTGCGATGCCTCCTTTCAACTACATTGGACATCTGCACCACCATAAACTGGCTAAGCTAGGGCTGAGAGGTGGGGTGGCTATCACTATAGGGCTTAAGCCTACTGCCATTAATCCATGTGGGCAGAAGCTCCCTGTTCAACTGTCTGAGTTGAACGGCACCTCCCTCTGTGACTTGCTGTATCTGATATGGCCCCAGCCAATGCGTCTTGAACTTTCCTGGAAACTTAATGAATTTGCTGTCATAGAGGAGCACTAGGTCTCCAATCTGGAAAGTCTTACTCTTAATGTGTCTGTCATGCCAAGCTTTTTCTTATGCCTTCTTCACTTTCTGATGGAATCCGGCAATGAATCTGTCTTCTTCTAAGGAAAGTAGCTGTGCTAACCTTTCCTCGACTGTGTCTGTATCAGTCATCCCAGTAATCTGAGCGATTCTTAAGCTGGGAAGAATATACTCCATAGGAATAACAGCCTCCTATCCATACACCAAGCTGAAAGGTGTGTGTCCCGTAAGTTTCTTGCATGTGGTCCTGTACGCTCATAATACAACGTTAACTCTGAGGTGCCAATCATTCCTTTGGCTATTGCAGATCTTAGTAAGAGCATTTTCTAAAATCTTATTAAAGGCCTCCACCGTACCATTAGCCTGTGGGTGGTAGGGAGTGCTCTTATGGTGCTGAATCTGGAATTCTTCTGTCAATGCCTCAATAGTGCTATTCAAGAAATGTGGGCCTTGATCACTCATCAAAATTACTGGGCATCCAAATCTACTGATGATGTTTTCAAAAAGGAACTGTGTGGCTATAGCAGCATCACAATTTCTTACCGCTTTGGCCTTTGCCCATCTAGTGAGGTACTCTGTTCCAGTGATAATATATCTCGCACCAGTGCGCTTTTTTGGTGGGTTGATAGGACCCACAAAATCTATAGCCCATTTGTCAAATGTGCGCAGCGTGACCTGCGGTCACAGCGGCATTTCATCACATCATGAGGGTTTTCCTATCCTTTGGCAGATATCACAACATCTGCAGAAGTCCTTGGTGTCCTTATGCAACGTAGGCCACCATAATCCTGCCTCCAATATTTTCTGCGCAGTCGACTTTCCTGCGAAATGACCTCCTGCGGTTCCTAAATGTGCCTCTCTGATAATAGCGTATTTTTCATGTGGCATCACACATCTGCGTAGAACTTCATCTGGAACTAACTTGTATAGGTGTCCTATGATGAGGGTGAATTCTGCTGCTTAGTAAACTCATCAGGTGCTACTCCTGTAGTGAGAAATTGAATAATATCGGCATAGTACTCATCTGCAATCTAGATAGAAAATAATGGTGCATTTGGCAGATTGTCGTCTAGGTTACTTGGCTCTTCTCCTGAGTCTATCCGCGACAAATGATCAGGTCCGGAATTTAGTCTGCCTGGTTTCACGATGATTTCAAAATCATACTCCTGAAAGAGGAGTAACCATCTGCAGATTCTCCCCCCTAACACTAGCTTATTGACCAAATACTTCAAGGCGGAATGGTCAGTGAACATCTTAAACGAGGCACCTAACAGGTAGTGCCTGAACTTCTGCAACATGTACACCATAGCTAGGCCTTCTCTTTCTATTGTGGTGTAGTTCTTTTCTGCTGTCGAGAGCTTTCAACTGGAATATGAGATGGGGTGGTCAATATCTCCTTCTCCTGGTTGTGTTAAAACAACCCCTAATGCGATGCTAGACGCATCCACATGTACATGAAATGGCTTAGTCTAGACTGGAAATACTAAGATGGGTGTTGTAACCATCTTCTCCTTGAGTGTGTCTAGACTCTACTGACATTCCTCATTCCATAGGAATTTTACATCTTTCTTTAGCAATTTCTCCATTGGTGCTGTAATCTTTGCGTAGCCCTTGATGAACTTTCTGTAGTACCCAGTATGACCAAGTACTGTCCTTAGTTGCTTGACTAAGTTGGGTGCTGGAAGATTTACAATGATGGTGATCTTCGTGGGATCTACCATCAAGCCTTGTCTGCAAACAATGTGACCCAACAAAATACCAAATGGTGCACAAAACATACATTTCTTCAAGTTTAGAGAAATCTGGTACTGCCTACATTTCTCTAACATCAGTCTTAAGTCTCCTATATGCTTGTCGATTAGTCCAAATACAGTCCAATCATCAAAATATACTTCTAAGAATTTATGAATGTATTCTTTAAATACAGCAACTACTACTCTAGAAAATATAGCTGGTGCATTCTTAAGACAAAAGGGCATTACCGTATACTGGAACGAGCCCCATTCTGTTGCAAAGGTGGTCTTGGATCGATATTCTGGATGTATTCGAATCTGATGGTAGCCTGAAAATCCATCAGTGAAGGAGTAGACCTCCTGTCCTCCCACGTTGTCTAATACCTCATCAATGAACGGTGTCGAAAATGGATCGTGAAGCGATGCATCGTTGAGCTTGCCCAGATTGACACAGATCCTGATGTCTCCTTTTATTTTCTTTTCTTGTACGACCATGGGGCTAACCCATTCACTTTCTTCTACTGGCTCAATGATTCCTACTGCTAGCATCTTATCAATTTTGTCCTTTACTTTTTCTTTGTAGCGCGGATTCAATCTATATGGGCGCTGCTTGACTGGTCTAGCATCCTCCTTCAATGGTATCCTCATAACTCCCAGGTCTCCAACTATTCCCTTCATCTCTGTGAACTTGGTGGGAAATAGGTCCTGATAGTCATGTAACAAATCTGCAATCTGTCCGACTGTTTCATCGTTCCAATAGTCTCCAATAGAGGCAAACTTAGGTTCTGTGTCTGTGCCAATATTGATTTTTTTAATCTTGATGGGTTCGGTGATTGCTGGAATCTCTAACCGTGGTCCCCCAACATCGCAATTCCCTTCTAACTTCAGAATGTTGTTGTTGTGAGGATCCTCATCCTCATCCTTATCTTCATTGTCTGGCTTTGCTGCGAAATTATATCACTCAAGGGTGTGTTGCAACTGGGTGGCCCACTCAGGTTGAGCCTGCACTGAGATCGTACAGTCCTCAAATATCTTAATCTTGATTATGTCTAGGGCCTGAGCAACACTTGGATGTTCTGATTCAAACATGAAGGTGAGTAGGAAACTGTCTGTCATAAGTGACCATGTGGTCATCCCCTTGCGCAACTCGGTCTCTGTGTACCAGTTCCTTGGAACTGTGTCCAATGTGTGAATGAATATATGAACCCATTCATCCTCGGGAATGTCCGACCAGTTCTGTTCACATGTCTGAATGTGTACCCTAGGATCAGTTTCACCTGTGTACTTCTGCTGGACGTACTCTTTGTCGACAGAAAATATGATCGCCATCAGTCTTTTAATATCATCCCATGAGGCGATATTCTCTTTATGCGCATACCACCATCTTGCAGGTGTGGCTCGTACTGCAAGGTCCATAGCCGAGATCCTCTGCTCGTAAGGAATCTGTTGCTCAAACTAGTCAAGGAAATCCTGGATATCTGTCAGACCATGATACGATGGAATCTCAGTGATCTCCGCGCCAATCCATCGCAGTGACTTACTCATAAATGCACATCTGCGCGCTAAGACTTCGTATTGTCTGTTCTGCCAGTTCTCTAGACCAACATCGGAATCCGATGCGCATGAGCTGTCGCATCATCAACTAATGTTCCCTTCTGCGGTTGGATTAATGTAGTCGTTCTCGTTCGCAATCATCTAGTAGAGACTATCCATGTTATGTGCCTCCTCCTCTACTCAGATAGGTTCAATGTATCTAGGACCCTGGTGAGGATCCAGTGGCGTGATGACCCGGATCTGCGCATCCTCAAAGGTCATTTGTCTTCTATTTAGGTCGATGACAGCATTGCTACCGATCTCCCAATCGATACTTAATAATGCTGGATACAGTCGACTGTCGCCAATGATTTCTATAACCTCAAAGTCCGCAAAACTGCGAACTCCATCAATGTCAACTGGCACCTGCAGTAGTCGACCCAATGGTGATACTCGCTGCTGGTTAGCTAATCTCAGGTGGATAGGTGATCTGACTAACTGAGGGCTACCCATCTATTCCCATGTCTGCTTAGTCAAAACATTCACCTCTGATCCTAGATCTAAGACGACTTCATCCATTTCAAACTCTTCAATTTGTGCTGTGAGCTTCATCTCCCTTCCGGTTCTTGTATGTCCTGTAATATTATGAACAGTACGATGTGCACTGCCTAAGAGAGAAGGTTGCTGACACTGATCTATGATGTGCTTTAGCTCACCGATAGATTTTTCATTTCTCATGAGTTTCAAGCAACTGCACAGGAAGGATTGTACACTTCCTGTCGATTCATCCTCGTCACCTCTCCCCGATGTGGTAGCCTGCGGTATCTATTCAGGGCTATCGCCACAAGGCGCTTGCTGTGGTACGCCCCTAGATGGCAGTACCTGCGATCCTGATTGCGTAGGTTCATCAAAGGAATCCTTGGCTTCATGAAATGTCTCTTTATTCTTCTGTAGGTCGAGTGATGTTGCTTTACTAGGAGCTTTGCACACCCACTCCTGACTTGTGTTCTTTTCGGCCTCCTGCGATGTCCTACTAGTAGAAACACCACTACGAGTCACAATATTAACTCTTGGTTCTGGTTCTGCTTGCTCAGCAGCAATAAGCTGGATGTTCTGGTGTACTACTGGCTTAGGGTATTTGATCTTAGCTATCAAGGTGGGACACTCCTCTATGGTATGATCATAAGATTTGCAGTAGTTACAAGTGGTAGTGGGGCTCTGACAGTCCCTAGCATAGTGTCCTACAATTCTGCAGTTATAACAAGTGATTGGTCCACGACCATGGCCAAAAAATTCTCCTCATGCAAAGCCTCCTCCACGGCCTCGTCCTCTGAATCCTCCTCCATGGCCACCATAATCCGGATCATGCTGTGGTCCTGCTGCTGGACCTTGTGTTTCTGACTGGACTCTGTATACGTCATGTTTTCTATCCAACATGAGATCATAGGCTCGGCAATCCTGTTCATTATGTCCGACAGAGCTACAGAAGACACAGTATAGGTTCTTAGGTGTCTGTACATACTTCTGAAGAAAAGGGCATTGCTGAGGCGGATGTCCTTGTGTTTTGCATATTTCACACCATGGCCCTTGCATTCGTGGTAAGTGGTTAGGATCCCCTGACGCTAAATATTTTGCAAAGATTGGACAGTTGTCTTTGGTATGACCCTGTGCTTTACATCATAAGCACCATATGTCTTGCATAACCTCTTTTCCTTTCTTAAGTTCATGTATCTGTAACGTGAGGTTGGCCAATTGGTTCTGTAGAGTTGTCATGCCTGCACTGGTTTCTGCTAAAGGTGAAGCTTCTAGCTTCATCGCCATCTCCAACGCGTCATCCTGCATCTGGAGTTTCTGCTGCATTAGTGGCAATATGATGTGAGGGAGCAGCGCTGCAATAAACCATTCCTTATGCTGCTCCGGCGCAAACTCAAATCTTACTTGGTGTAGAAGGAGCAAGTCGACATAAGTCGACTTGAACGAAGACCGACTTAGTCGATTAGCCGACTAAGTCGGTCGGCTGAGTAAACACAGTGATTAGAGTCTGTTAACTAATAGTCGTGTCGGTTCGGTGAACCGACAGGTAGTTATGATTGTAACTGTTTGTAACCTGTATATATTAGGCTGTTGAGCCTCACAAGAACTCAGTTCAGTTCTTGGCTTTGTACGATTTATTGAGAATAATATAATCTGTTCATCCTATCTGTTCTTCTCTCTTGTATCTGTGTATATTTCTGTATATTTTTGTATGTATTATTGGTAACCTTATGTGATCTGGGAGATTACAACATTGGTTCCGTTTTCGGTAGTACATAACTGGAATATATGCTCACATATGATACCAGAACAGGAGATAAAGGACTGGTGGGAGCGAAAAATTGATAACTATCTACAAAATTACGCACGAAGGAACAGATTGACAGTCACAGAAGCAAAAGCCATATTTTTCACTGAGACTCACGAAAATTTTGTCGAATCCGTCCCACACCTGTTGAAGCAGCTTTTGGATGAGAAAACCGGACAAGACTAAAGAAGAACAGTTACTCCAGAAACTGATCCAAGGAGGACGTACAAATCTATCGGAGTGGTTTGAAAAGATAGCCGACGACTTCTGTGAGGAACAAGCAGTCGAAGACAGGACTTCTGTGGAAACTGTTCGACAGAAATTTTTCACAGAATTTACTGATCAATTCTTGTGTTCCTTGCCGACTTTGCTGTTCAAGTTTTTAATAGAAAAAGGTGCAGGCCATATTGTCGAAGCTCGACCACTATTACGCGAACCCCCACCAAATACTAACTGGGCGGAGAAGCAAAAGAAGTGGGAAAAATTTATTGCTGAAAGGGAGTGGGAATACTTCCTGAGTAAGTAGACACTATCCGAGCTTTCTAAAAAGCGTCGGGTAGGCCATGGGGCGGTAGCTGGTCGTGTGTCGGACCTAGAGCATAGTGGATTCTAGTCGACCAGAGTTTTAGCCGCCAGTAATGAACAATCGACCGACGAGGACCTGAAGGCATAGTCTTGTACGAAAGTATGTCGGACATTAAGAGAATTGAAAGGGACGAAAGACAGCAGAGAAGGGAATCCAGACGAGAAAGAGCCGCAGAGCTGTAGCGAAACCCTAGGGAGACCGACCATGATGACGTACCGCCAGAGTCAGGTCATGATCGACGCAGAGAAGGTGAAGAAGAAGAGGGGTACCCTAAATATGACAAAATGTGGATAGAGCAGCCAGAATCTCTCCAACTAATTGTCCCCGACGAAGGAGTAACCCTTTCCACAGTAAGTCCGCGTACCAGAATACAAACTATTATAGAAGATGACCTTCGACTAAGAGCTGGTGACATTACACTCTGGAGCCGACTAGGCGACGAACCATATCCGGGTCGACATCTTGTAATACGTCGACGGATCGAAGGGAATTGGGTGACCTTTCAAACGGCACCCTCCTTTCGTAGTATCCACTTGCTCCTACCGACACATGAAGGAGCACCCCCCCTGCCACATACAACTTCAAAAGATACACAAGAGTCAGACCTGAGCACGCACAGTGATAGTGGTTCATTAAGAAGACAAATTATCAACAATCCGCTATTCGACGAGAAAGAGTCGACACCCGACGGAAGCACAAGTTCCGTCGACCAAAACCCCATCGTTACCCCGACAGATTCGACTGACTCAACAAACCCACCCCTTACAACCCCACCCACACCACCTACCCCGCCAACTTCAGAGAGTAGTGACAGTGACTTCGACATGGGTCACGGATCTGCTTAGATTCCCCTTTATGAGGGCGACGAAGACCCCAGATGACATTGGTTTGTCTGTGAATCAATATGGGAGGCCAACAAGGTCACCGAAGAAGAACGCCAGATGGCCCAGTTCGCCGGAGCCCTAAGGAAAAGAGATCTAACATGGTATATGACATTTTCTGAACGGCAGCCTAGAGCAACAAAATCAGAGATAAAAGCACAATTCCTATCATTTTTTAAGACCCCAGACGCCAAACACCTGGCCGCCAAGAAGCTGAAAACAACATCCCAGAAGCCAGGAGAAACAGTTCCTGATTACGATAAACGATGGAAGGATCTATTGAGCCAGTTAGATTATACTATTGATGAACAATTACTGATTCAATGGTTCCTTGCAGGACTCTCACAGAAGGTTCGCCGACACATCAGTCTGGAAACTTTCAAGTCGTATGAAGATGCGCTGACAAAAGCTCTGCAGGTCGAGATGGATGAAGACATACCTGCATATCAGACCGACCACCGTTTGGAGGAGCAGCTGGAAAACGTGCAGAAGTCCTTGAAAGAGCTGACCCTGAAGAACCAAGAAGTCTGGTGCACTAACTGTTCAACAGCCGGGCATTCCAAAGATACTTGTCGACAGCAATTCAGCCGACAAGATGTCCGTTTTGTGCAGACAAAGACATTTTGCGACATTTGCCAGGAACGTGGAGACCATTCCACGGCCGACTGTCCTTACAATATGAAGAATGGGAAGGCTTCCTGGTGTGCTATCTGCGAAACTGCAAATCATAACACGGCCGACTGCCATCTTAACCTAAAGAATAGACAGCATTATCAGGCCGTCTACCAGACAAATGCAGTAGCACAGAACACAGAGCAAAACAATAACAACAACCAGAATGGACAACACAATAATGGCCGACGACATGAACGCAGAAATGACAACCGATGCCCACGGTTTGGATGAATAGGTCGATTCGTTGGGGGTTGAGAAATAAGAAGTCGTCGACCCACACAATGCTTTATCTATTACAAAGAAGGGCACAAATGCGCAGACTGTCCGTATAAGGACAGAACTGATCTCAAATTTTGTACACACTGTGGGGTAGGCGATCACTCCTTGGAGGATTGTCCTACCATGTTGGAAAAAATTAGCAATAAAAAGAATGTTAATGTCTTGTCTTGTGTCCAGAAGAATGATGTAATAAACACTAAGAATTTACACATTGTCACTCGACAAGGCACCAAAACCAGGCCTGACAACCCTCAGATTAGCAAGATCACACCCACAAATGCATACCCTGACCCTAGCAAGGAACAACACACATACCAAGAAGCTACACACATATTTCAAAATCTTGCACAGCACGAAGACAATATTCACAGTCGACTTAGCTCGACCCAACAATTAACCCATCTTATTCAGATAGACAAATTTATAGGCCACTTCATTGATTTATTGCAACAAATCAAAAGCACAAACCTCGAGAAACAAACTAAGAACATTTGTAGCTTAAATCAAAAAAATAAAAATGATGTCGACCCACTGGTCGACCTAGAAATTGAAGGATACCACGTACGACAAGTAGTCCTTGATTTTGGATCGCAAGTAAATATTATGACTAGGGATACATGGGAACAAATGGGTAAACCTCGACTCTATGAGTCAGGCATCTACCTAAAATTGGCCGACCAAGGTCTTATTGAACCTATTGGGGTGTGGAAAAATGTAGACACAACCATTAAAGGTATATCGACTAAGGTTGATTTTGAAATTATTGACCCTAAGGAAGGATCTAGCTCCTTCCCAGCCCTTGTCGGTCGACCTTGGGGTCGAATGATGAAAGCCTCTATCTCCTTAGATAAAGAAAGGATCAAACTAAAAGGAAATGGCCAAAAAGTCATCGTACCCATCAACCCTTCCCAAGGAAAGCCTTGGATAGAACCTATTGAGGACGAGGTCGATGTTAGACAGCTATACCAAATCCACAACAATAATGACTACACTGAACCAAATAGCTATGGGGAGCTTTACTTAGGTAACCCCGACTCAGTCGGATATAATTCAGATGCGGAACTCTATGACTGGGAAATAGAAAATTATGAAACACAAGCAAGAGGGTGCTGGACTATCCAAACAGTACAGAAAAAACCCACCCGACAGTGCTTTATAGTCTCAATTATCCCCAAGATTTTTGAGAGAAAAATAAGAGAACACCCTACCTTACAACCGACCAACGAAAACACCAGGAAACAACCTAGGTATAAGGAGAGGGAATCCCCAGTCATGCATGTTGAACACGTGTCTAAAAACATTAGAGAAAATGGCCGACTACAGACCCTAGTAGAAACCTTCATAGGTCAAGCAGCTATATGGTGGGACACCCATCAGACTAAACTACAGACCTGGACTAATGCTGCAACTTACTTTGTTGAAAGGTTTGGTGGCAGGAAGTTAACCTCACAAACACAGATCCCTATCTTCACCCAGGGACAAAACCCCGAAGAACATATTAAAACTTGTGAAAAAGAGTGGAGAAGACTTGGACATAAGGATGAGAGAGCCTGGCCACACTTCTTTCCTTCCACCCTAGACGACTTACCTAGCAAATGGTATAAGATGGAGGAAGCTAAAGGTGAAACCTTCTTCTGGAATGAACTAAAAGAAAATTTCATTAAAGCCTTCAACTTTATACCTGAAGATAAACACTTAGTCGAGCCTGCACAACAAATTAAACATTTCATTCACCCGACTGAAACACACAAAGAACCTCGACAGGTCAAGGCTTGCAATAGTCTTCACATAGGAACAAAAGTCAAGTCGACCCGATTACAATTGGAAAATGAACACACCGAAGGTAAAATCTTCAGATGGAAATCTAACCATGCTGAAACAACAAAACCAATCCACTCAGTGCTAAGGGTCGCGACTACCGAGAAACCCGACCCCGACCGAATGACTGCAGCTGACTTCCCTGCTACATTCTCACAGTTCAAGGAAGGAAGTCGACAGATCAATGAAGCTAAAGCTCCAGAATGGCTAGATGCGAAAGTAAGAACTAAGGAGGTAGACATTTCAAATGATGACCGCCCAAAGATAGCCAAAATTGGTGACTATTGGAATGAGCAACAAACTACTGAAATAGTAACTTTACTTAGAGAATTCCAAGATGTCTTTGCAAGGGATTATAAAGATTTGAAAGGATTAGTTCAAGAAATGGGAGAGATGAAAATCAACACTAAACCTGATGTCCGACCTGTTAAGAAACGACCTTATAAACTAGCTCATAAATATAAGGAAATAGTTAAAAAGGAGATCGACAACATGTTGGAAGCAGGGATTATTTACCCCATTGACCAGTCAGAATGGGCAAGTCCCATGGTCATGCAGCCTAAGAAACATGACCCGACCAGACTGAGAATCTGTGTCGACTTCAGGGAGCTAAATAAAGTCACACTTACAGATCCATTCCCCACACCTTATGCTGATGAAATCCTAAATGAAGTTGCAGGACATGAATGTTACTCATTTACAGATGGGTTTTCAGGTTATAACCAAGTACCCATAGCAAAAGAGGATCAAAAGAAGACAACATTTGTTTGTGAATTTGGCTCTTTTGCTTATAAGGTTATGCCTTTTGG
This sequence comes from Pseudotsuga menziesii, assembly GCA_001517045.1. Lineage (NCBI taxonomy): Eukaryota > Viridiplantae > Streptophyta > Pinopsida > Pinales > Pinaceae > Pseudotsuga > Pseudotsuga menziesii. Next base: position 428,023 of record LPNX010553627.1, read on the forward strand.
ATCACCTGCAGTGTTCTCCAGAATTGTTGTAAAAACTTTCCAAGAGTATATCTATAAAACTATGGCAGTCTACTTCGACGACTGGACTATTTATTCCACACTAAAAGAACACTGCACATGGCTCCGACTTATGCTGGAAAGATGTCGACAGATTCAACTTTCCCTCAATATTAAGAAATGCATCTTTATGACTCCCATAGGCATACTCTTAGGACATATTGTCTGCAAAGAAGGAATCAAGGTAGACTTTGCTAAAATAAAGATTATTCTTGACCTAAAACCCCCAATAAATCCTAAACAAGTTAGGGTCTTACTTGGTCATACTGGGTATTATAGAAAATTCATCAGACATTATTCTGATATGACTTACCCTCTAGAAGAATTACTGAAGGACGATATCGAATTTAAATGGACAGAAGAATGCCAGATCTCCTTCGACAAATTAAAGAGAAAACTGGTCGAAGCACCCATACTTAAATTTCCAAATTGGTCGACCAAATTTCATGTGCACATCAATGCATCAGGAATAGCAATTGGAGCAATCCTGACTCAACCAGGAGATGATGGGATGGATTACCCTATAGTTTACAGCAGTCGAAAATTAAATAAGGCTGAAAGAAACTATTCGACCACCGAAAGAGAAGCCCTAGGAATGGTATTTGCACTTCAGAAGTATCGACACTACTTATTAGCTAACCCCTTCATATTTTACACTGACCATCAAGCTTTGAAGTACCTAGTAAACAAACCTCTTCACCATGGGAGAATTTGTCGATGGGTACTTCTATTTCAAGAGTTTGAGTTTGAAGTAGTAGTCCGACCAGGAAAGCTCAATGTTGGACCGGATCACCTATCCCGAATCGACACAGGAGAAGACCCGACCGGAGTCGACGACGACTTGCTGGATGCACATCTATTTCGTGTAGAGGTGATACCAGAAGAACTGGAGGAGATTGCTCAGTTCTTAGAGACAGGTCAGGCACCAGAAGGTCTGAACACTAAGAAGAAGCAAATCCTAGCTATGAAGGCTGCTCCATACAGTCTCATCAATGGATTTCTATACAAAATGGGGTTAGATGATGTTCTTAGAAGATGTGTACTCAACCATGAACGAGAGAAAATCATGCACGAAGCACATTATGGCCCAGCAGGAGGACATTTTCAGGCCGACACGACTGCCAAGAAAATCCAACAGTCTGGATTATGGTGGCCGACACTTCACAAAGATTGTAAAAACTTTGTCAGTCGATGTGATAGATGTCAACGACTCGATCGACCTCTGCCCAGTACAGAAATGCCCCTAATTTCTGTAAACCCTAGTCTCACATTTGAAATTTGGGCTATAGATTTCATAGGACCATTCCCTGTCCCAGCCCGACGATCAGGTGCAAGATATATCATCACTGCAGTGGAATATGTCATGAAATGGGCAGAAGCAGAACCTGTCGAGACCTGTTCAAGTGAGATAGCTGCTAAGTTCATATATAAAAACATCATCACGAGTTTTGGATGTCCACTCGCCTTGATCAGCGACCAAGGATCACACTTCGTTAACAAAACTATAAAAAATCTAACCGACAAGTTTCACATCAACCACCGACGTAGTACAGCATACCACCCTCAGTCAAATGGTGCAATTGAAGCTTTCAATAAAACACTGACAAAAGGACTGACTAAAATATGCAGTACTGACAAAGATGACTGGGATGAGAAGATTCCTGCAGTTTTATGGGCATACAGGACAGCCTACAAACGGTCGACCGATCAAACACCCTTTCGACTGGTATATGGACAGGAAGCAGTCGTCCCTCTACACTTCAGACAACAGGCACCCATAATTGCACAGATACTACATGTCGACGTCGAACAGGCCAGGAAATATCGGCTACTTCAACTTAATAAATTGGAAGAACATCGACTTATGGCCATCCAGCACCAGGAAATACAAAAACAACAGCAGAAAGCTTGGCACGACCGTAATATCAGAAACAAAAATCTGTCAGTCGGTGACCTTGCCCTACTATATAACAGTCGAGTAAAAGGAAAGCCGAAGAAATTACACACGGAATGGATGGGACCCTATGTTGTCGAAGAAATAAACCCCAATGGTTCAGTCCAACTAAAAACATTACAGGGTCAAGTATTTCGGAAGCTTGTCAATGGAGCCCGACTTAAATGGTACAGGGCCTGCAAAAATAAAAAAAATAAAAAAAATCATATAACGGTCTTAACTGACACCAAAAACTGCATAAAAAGTTAGAAATAGTCCACAAATCAACACAATACACTCATAAAACAACCATCATGACAGCCACTCACCCCTTCGACAACCGACTTCATTTCCATCGACCATCCTCATCGACCGACCATGTCGACCGTTCTCACCACCGACACCGATCGTCAACCTGGAGCGTCCCATCCCGCATTAATGGCCTCGAGCCCCACCCCAAATTCACGAAATCACACTCAAGTGTTGCAGTTGGACTGTCAAGTCCACCATTAATTCACCAAGTTCGACAATCCACCCCACCCGCACCTATAAATAATGGACATTCCACAGTTCATTCACCACAACCCTTACACACAGACCATTCACATTCCCCATCGACTAAATCCCACGAACCCTGTTACCAGTCTGACCAGTCTGATATCATGGCACCCAAGCTTACCCGCGCCGCGGCCAAGGCAAAAGAGTTACAGGAAAAGGACACACCCTTGGTCCAAAGATTGAAACATATCCAAAATGCCAAAGTCCAGGAGGGTCCTTTCCAAAAACTCTGGACAGAAATCCAAGAGTGGGCCTTTGTCGATAGTAAAATGACCCAGGCCGCTGAGAAAATCTGAAATAGCTCTATCCTCCAGTACCCCAACGCACCACTGATGGCAAGCTTCGGTGGGACGAAGGAGGCAGCGGTTAAGTTTATTATCAGTCGTTACCACAACGGCCGATTCTATTTCGACCAACCGATTGACATCACTGGGGATGTTATTTCGGCGCTTACAGGTCTATCGAACAGGGGCGACCCTGTACCAATTGGGATTAAAGAAGGCCTCGTCCAAGAACTCACAGGAACACCGACTGGAAAAAACTCGAAGGGACTGATGATAGGCCAGATCACGACAAGAACACCACAAATTGTGGCTAAAATCATTGCCATCACCCTTACCTTGGCTGGTCGGAGCAGCGACCTAAAACTGGAAATGTTGGAGGCGGTCGACACAATTGCAACAAACGGCCGTCTTTACAAATGGGGAGACTATGTCGCAGACCTGGTCAAGACCATATGCGAACGCTGCCAGGAGACAGGAGGTATTATAAAATTTCCTTCCTTAATCATTTGGATTGTTATGTACCATATCTGTCCGGAAGGAAGTGCAGTCTTCCGGGAGCCCACAAGGTTTGAAATGCACAGGTTCAAACCCTTTTCACAGAAAGGAACCCTACATGAGCTGGCACAAGGAAAATTTTTTCTAGAAACTTGGTTCTAGCAGCTAAAAGTCCGAACGACGAGGTGGAGGGTGCCACAGATCATTCGACGAAACCTCCCAGCTCAGTCTCACATCCAATTAGCTCTCGACCATATGTCAGTATGGTATATGCGAGGTCAAGACCCCAAAGCAAAATACCTCGACTACTACCCAACAGTTGAACAGATCTTTCGGGAGCTGAGTCGACAGGAAGGCACAAAGATACCAATACCGGAAGCTGCCAAATGGATCGACTTCTCTATAGTTGAACCTCTTACCGACCAAGAAAAGGAAGAGGATTATGAACTAAACTTGTACATTAGCACTTTTGTGACAGAAGATACGCCACCTGTGACCACTAGTAGGGTGCACTTGACCGTAAAGCATCCGACTGCACCAGTAGTGGACCCCCTGACAGAGAAACATCAGACACCACCACCAGCACAACAACCAGTACAACAAACAGCTCCTCCGGCTACACAGACGGTCGACCCAGCTCAGACCCCAACAGGGGACGTCGAGGAAGACAACCCTGAATATGCTGTGTCTCGGAGCATTATCAAAAAGCTGGCAAAAGAGATAGCTGTAGCCCGAAGGAAGATCAAGCTACAGAAAAGACAGCAAGGCAAGGGTAAGCGTAAGCTTGTCCTTGCTGATTCCACCGACGACGAAGAGGAACTGGCAGCCTCAGCACTCGACATTGTCGAAGACGCCCGGGCTAATAAGGTATCTGTTGAAACTCAGTTTCAACGTTTTATTGATGCAGGAGCTCTGGAGGGTCGGCCCAAGAAAGACAAAACTCAGTCGACACCTAAAAATATAGTCGACCTTGTGTCGACCCCTCCCCCTCCATCCCCGACCACCATAGTCGAGGAGCAAGCACCGGGGCAGCAGGCCGACGTCTCCCCAGAAGTATATGAACGAGTCATCCCGGAGGCACTTAGGGCCAGGGCCAGCATGGACGCTGAACTCAAAGCCTTCTTTCAGACGCTACCTGCGATCTTCCAGTCGGCACAGACAATCAGGACAACCACTCCCCTAAAAGCAAGCAAAAAGACATATGCCCAGCAAACAACAGTATTTACAAGGGTCCATGACGGTGGCGACATAGCAGGGCAAGAACAGACCTTCACTGACTACCGACCGCAAGAAGACATTATGTCTTCCGACCACAATTCTTCCCCTTCACCACCAGGATCAGGAAACCCACCATCCCCACCTTCACCACCGCCTGATTCACAACTTTCACCACCATCATCACCACCGCCTGATTCACAACCAAAACCACCATCATCATCACAGCTGGAGGTGGACATACCACCTCCCCAAACACAAAAACCCCCGACCACTGAACCAACCCCTCCGACACAAACCCCTTTGACCTCTGGTCCACCTTCCACTTCTGCAGGTCCTCACGACAAACCAACAGAGCAAGCAAAAGAGACAACAGAACCTCTTCCTAGACCCGCTCAGCTAAAGATTAGCTTACGGGATGTAAGCTCGTTGACCGACTCAGAGGTCGGCCAATTACTCAACACCCTAGCAAAAGAGTCGAAAAGGAGGACGACCAGACTAAGGAAACAACTCAAGGATAAGGAGACAGAAGAAGTCGAGTTCCTCGACAAATGCAGGTCTCTTGCTCAATCCATTGTTCCAGGCCCTGTCGAAGTAGCCACAGATCGACCTTTGGAGAGGGAATATTAGATATTTGAAGGGATGGTATCGACCATCCAGACACACCTCCAGGAGACTAAAGCAGAACAAAAGGAAGAAACTGCCCGACTGTTGTTGGCCCAACACACTGCATTTTCAGAGGCATACAAGGTCTTACAGGACCATATGGAGGAATCTATTGTCATTGAGGAAGTACTCAGAGATTGGCCGACACACTATGGACAGGTATACCAGCAGACAAGACAAACCAGACAAGGCATCCAAGCTCTAGAAGCTCGGAAATCTATAGAAGCTGAACTAAGGCAGACCATCGAAGAGCAGATTGTCATGGAAACCAACAAGCTGCAGAAATTAGAACGTGAGGCCCATCAGTGGGTTCAACAGGCTCTACCTAACCTGGAGAAAGTTGACAACCTCTGTCCCCACATAAAGAGACTCCTCCAGGCTGCAGACGAGCAAAATCAAATCTTGGGCCCGACCATGGAAAACATAGCAGAAAAATCCATGTCTGAAAAGATGTCGATCCTGTCAAGTCTCACTACCTTGACCATCGATATCGAGAAGGCATTACAGAGCTGGACTGACTTTCAGCATCAATTGGCCATCACAGCTCCAGCCATCGTCGAAGTATGCGTTCAGCAACGGCCGACCATCCACCTACATAGTCCTCAACAGGAGCAAGTCTGAAGGGTTCGACAGGATTTCAATTTTGGTACCTCCCTCTTTTCTTCGGGACGAAGAAATGTTTTGTTTGTGGGGGAGATGTAGAAGGAGCAAGTCGACATAAGTCGACTTGAAAGAAGACCGACTTAGTTGATCAGCCGACTAAGTCGAGGGACCGACTTAGTCGATCAGCCGACTAAGTCGGTCGGCTGAGTAAACACATTGATTAGAGTCTGTTAACTAATAGTCGTGTCGGTTCGGTGAACCGACAGGTAGTTATGATTGTAACTGTTTGTAACCTGTATATATTAGGCTATTGATCCTCACAAGAACTCAGTTCAGTTCTTGGCTTTGTACGATTTAATGAGAATAATATAATCTGTTCATCCTATCTGTTCTTCTCTCTTGTATCTGTGTATATTTCTGTATATTTTTGTATGTATTATTGGTAACCTTATGTGATCTGGGAGATTACAACACTTGGTCTATAAGAGCTTTGAATTTCTGGTCAAAGTCCCATACTGACTCTGATGGTAGCTGCTTAATATCCTTGAGCTCTGTTATGCACTGAGACTCAGACTTAGGTTTCTTGAACTCTTTAATCATGGCGTTCTTGACCTGGGCAAGTGTCTTGGGTACTGTGGTATACTTTATGTACCATGTTAAAGCTCGATCTCTGAGTGTGGTGACCAACTGTACAAGTTTAAGGTTATCGTCATTGATTGTTTTAATGGTCCACATGGCTTCACATAGAAACCAATGATGTTCCAGGTCCTCTGCTCCTATACCCTTAAAGGTAGGTAGCTTCATATCATCTCCCATTCTATTTCTCTGTGGTAGGTTCTGATTGACTGGATTAATACCACTCAGCGGTGTAGGTGAAGGTGATGTAGCGGTAGTAGGTACTGTCTGTGAGCTACTGGATGGAGTACCTACAGGATTACTCTGAGTCCCGGTCTATTTCTGTGGGGTATAGGGATGGTAAGGGATACCCCCCTCTGGTTCTTCTGTGGTACTAGGACTCGATTGCCTAATACTGTCTGAACTATCTCCAAATATAGGAGAGACAAAAGCTACTTTATATTTCTTTCCACTACGTGTTCGTCCAATGTCATCAAAATCACTTTCAAACTCTTGTGACATTACTATCTTTACTTATTCATCTGAAATCATGTCCATTACTCCTTTTTCATGTAGCAACATCTTAATGGACAAGTTTAGAGATTTTAGGTACTTACCACGATATCCTTTGAAGAAGTACCACTCAGCCTCGCTGAAGCTTTTTCTCTGGTCAACTGCAAATTCTGTAACAAAACCTCCTAGCACACTCACAAGCCAGAAGTCCACTGCTCTCGTAATGGAATTGTCGAGTCTCTACATGGTTTGAATCAGCTCCGGTGTCCAGACAATGTTTCTCTTCTTTTTGAATATGTTCCTATCTGTCAACTTTGATAACCAGTCGTAAAGCTTGTTTCCATAGATTGCAAAAAATATTGCGTGTATATCTGAAGCGATATGCTTTTGTAACTAGTCCTCTGTGCTCAATTTAGGGCTCCGATTTTATTTCTTGGAAAACTCCCTTAAGTTTGAATCCAGCCACTGGTGAAACTCTTCTCTAGTAGGATGCCAACAAAACATCAGTGCTCAGTTATTCAAAACCGGCAATGGAACCATTTGTTGGTTATGAAGGGCAGACCCGGGTTTACTAAAATCAACCAACAACACCCCTAGCTCACTGGCCCTTTCGGCGACAGACCGCAAGTGGCCTGAAGTCTCACCCAAAGTGACTCTAATGGGTTGGCCAAGGACTCAAGTGTCTTGGACCAGGTTCTGTTGCGATCCTACTTGCGACTCGCATCTCTTCTAGCTGCGGGGTCTCTTTCTCTACGCGTCGCGCAATCTTATGCTCGCGTCGTACGACCTCCTCGTTTGGCAGCTCTCCTAGCCACAGAGTATTCCTTTATACTGCCGTGCGGTCCTTCTCTATGTCGCGCCCTTTCCCTAACTCACGATATCTCCGTCCTTATTGCATCGCTGCACACCGTGCGACATGCAGCTTCTACCCAACGCTAAGTTTCAACCAGCGGTATCGTACATCGCAGCTCCTCTGCCGATGCGGTATCACCTCTCTGTGATATTCTACCTCCGTGGTTTAGCACACTTAGCGTTGCTCGTGTCAACGTGCAAGACTTAACATACAAGGCTATTCGATACTACAACTAGTGACTGTTCACACAGAGCATAAATGAACCATATACAACATGCCAGAGACTTCCGACTTATGTTTATCCTTCTATATTGCTGTGAACTGATTAACACATTCATTCATTAAGCTGTAAACAAAATCCATGAAATGACTGTGAAATGCATAAGTAAACATAACAAATAATCCAATCACATAACACTTGATTTTAACATGGTTCACCTCCAGGATGGAAGTTACATCCACAACACTGTGTTTTTCTTATAGCTCAGGGGAAGGTAAAACACAGTTCTGCTGCACCTCATATGTAGCTCAAGATCTTCTCTCTTAGATCTCTTCTCTCTCTATATTGCTCTCCTACAATATACTCTTCCCTCTCTGTCGATCCCTGTAGATTGTTACATGCATCCTATATAAGCCAGCTATTGGTTATAGTAAGATTACTACCGCTAATAACAGAACCAGAGCTAGGCTTTTACAACAGTCTAACAGTCTACAAGCAACTAACAGCTGAATGAATTAACTACTGGCCAACTAACCAACCCACCAACCCTTTTACAATACAAAATATATCCCTTTATAGGCAGCCCGAAGGTCTCGCCATTACAACACTGTGGGCCTGTCCCAACAGTAACCCAAAACCCTAACTAGTGACAGTCGGCCATATCTGTACTTGAGGTAGCCGCTTTCCGTCACACCACAGCTCTCTACAGTCTTCCATGTTTCTCGGCACTGATCATGGGTACTATGCACCACTTCGCTTTTCTGTCCTTCGTCTTTAATGCTTCAGCCTCATTGCTCCTTCTCCTTTATGAGGGTCGCTGAGCCCTCCTGTCTTCCACCGCTGCCTTCAATGCAGTGGGTGAGCTCTCTCTTCTCAGCTGCTCAGGTACCATTGCCTTTCTTGACTTTTCTATCTTAAAAGTCCTGGTTTTCGACTCTGCTCTCCAGCTAGAAACGTGCTATGGCATCGTAGCTCTGTCCTATCTTCTTTCCGCCAAAACTTATCTCTCCACTAAACTAGCAGCTTCTTCTATAGTTGCGGGACCCTGCTCCAACACCACATTTATCTAAAGTTATGCATTGAATGAGAGGGTTCAAGATGGGGATGGGGTTCAAAAGTTTGAGCACCAATGGAGTACTATGGAAATAATTGTTGAATCAAACATTGGATAGTGGTCCTCAATGATTCTTGATGGGTGATTTCCCTCCATCGATCTTCTTTCCTAAGTTGTTGTGCCGCAGACTAAGTATTTTCTTAATATCTTTAATCACCTAACAAAAATGACTACTGCAAAGCTACTCAAAAGAATGGAGGGAATTAGAGTTTTGCTGCCACTGTCTAAATTTATTTGAATTTAGAGGGTTCAAGGTGGGGATAGGGTTCAAGGATTTTGAGCACCAGCCAATTAGTGTGGAACCAATTGCTGAGTCAAACATTGGACAATGGTCCTCAATGATTCTTATCAACAATGGGAAATTTCTCTCCAATCTCCTCACCTGAGTTACTGAGCTACAGACTGAGCATTTTCTTCTTGATATCTTCAATCTCCTTTGGAAAATGACTGCAAAAAGGATGCTGTTAAAAAAAGTGAAGTCTAATGGAGGCATGTGACAGTGTCTGGCCAAGAAAAATTACTGTTCCATGGTGCAAATCAGTTATTAAAAAAATTGATGGCTTATGAGGGCATATGGTTGAAATGCCTCACAGGAAATAGGTTTGGACTATTTTTCATTTGATGTTTAATTTTTTTTCTCAAGCAATAGAGGAAATAAGAAACTGACCAAACCATTACAACAAGTAAGAAGCAGAACAATGGTTGTTGAGGGATGCTCTTAAGAACGAGTCTGTTTCTTGAGAAACAATTATGTTATCTTAGAAACCCTTAGGAAATGGTCTGTTTCTTGAGAAAAGGGTTTGGTCTTAGCAATGGAAATGGTCATAGAAAACTGCTTTTCCATTTCTAGACCATTTTATGATAGGAACACCCATCCATTTCTGGTAACATAGGGTTTCATAGAGATCTGTTATAGTGTTCTTACACAACTCATAGACTTTAAACTAATCCCACATTTCTCAAGGTGTAGAAGATTCTTATGGTGAAGAGATAAGATAGGTGTTCATCTCATTGTGCCACAGTGAATTATAACACACAGTAAGAGTAACACATGAAATGCATTATGGACAAAGGACACATGCATGAAAGGTTACATCATTACAAGTGCACCAATACACCAGTCTGGGTTGTGTAAATCTCTCAATAATGGATGATCATACAACTCAAACTTCAGGTATTGACTCAACTTCCCGAGTTCCATGGTGTTCTGTTCTACCAGGTTCATCAACCTAAATTGTTCATGCTTCATTTCAGCAACTCTGGGACATGGGCAATTTCAGCTGAATACTGAAATTATTCTGAATCAGTACATACTTATGCAAAGTGTAGTTGGTTGTGAGTTGTGACTACTGAGACAATAGTTTTCAATTCATGAGCTGAACTCCAAACTTCTGAACATTAACACTCGAGCTATTTCCATTAAGGGAAGGACACATCCTGACTAGACATAGATGTAGTTTTCTTCTCTTGGGTATCTAATGTGAGTGAAGAAGTGTGAATACTGACTTGGGATGTTTTTTAAAACATGTTGTAGTACCATCTGAGCTTATTGTAGGTATTTTCTTCCTATTCACACCCGTCATTTTTTTGCAAACTTTTCTTTATGAAACTTCTGAATCTATAGTGGTGTTCATACTTCATTCCCAAAATAGTTTTTTTAAGCAATACAAGGAGACCTTTTGATATGCTCTTTAGATGCATCTAGATCACTAATGTTTTTTTTTTGGATAGATATATGATCTATCTATTCAGTTAGACAGAATATAGAAGCTTTTCATTATATTCATATTCCTTTTTTATGAGCTTTTAATAAGCATTTAAGGCATTTGACAATGTTCTGATTAGCAGTTTATGTTTTTCAATCACAATATCCTTCTAATATGCTCTTTAGATGCATCTAGATCACTAATGTTTTTTATTTGGATAGATATATGATCTTTCTATTAAGTTAGATAGAATATAGAAGCATTTCATTATATTCAATATTCCTTTTTTATGAGCTTTTAATAAGCATTTGAGGCATTTGATAGTGTTCTAATTGGTAGCTTATGTTTTTCAATCACAATCTTGTGTTTTATAGCGACATTTTGTGGGGAATAAATGTTTACTGTTTTATTATTTTTTATTTTGTGGATGTTATAGTGTTGGATAAATTTATTTTATTTTAACTATTTACCATTTGGATATTCTAAATTGTGATTTGCATCGTTTAGGATTTCTGAAACCCAAACTCACCAAATTGCAGCCAAGAAGGAAAGGCAACTAGAGACATTTAAGGCTGCTCTTGGCCTTGGATACATATAAGAGGGAAAGCCTTTTGACAGAGAGCTTTAGGAACAACGTAAGCAAGAAATAATTTTAGCAAGAGAAGAAAGGGAAAGGGAGCATCATCAGAAGCTATTGGAGCAAAAAGATATGGAAAAACAGAAGGAAAAGGAGCGCAAGAAGGATGAGAAAGAGGAACGTAGGAAGAAGGAGAGGGAAGAGAAGGAACAATTGAATGAGAAAGAGAAGAGTGCATGAAGAGGAAGCTTGAGGAAAGGGAACGATTGGAGCATGAGGAGGTCACTGCTAGGATAAGAAGGGAATAAGAGTAGAAGGCATATCAAATGAGGAGGGAGGAATATAGCAAGTGAAGGGAAAGTGAAAAATCAAAACATCGTGATGAATTGTATGAGAGAGAGAGGAGATCAGATACTGACAGGAGATCAGATAGAAGACATCATGGAAGTATGGAAAAAGGTAGGAAAGAGCTTGAGAAGTATGATGAAAGTAGGAAAAGGAAAAAGCATGAAGATCAAATTGACTGCCACAAAGACAACGACGGTGACATGAAAAACATGAGGAATAAATTAGGAAAGCATGAGGAGAGTGGTAGGAAGTATGCACATGAAATCAACAGAGACACCGATATAAGGAATTGGGAGAAAAACTCAAGGAAGCATGAGATTAGGAAATATGAAGATCAAAGTGATAGTGACACAAGGAGCAAGAGGAAGAAATCAGGGAAGCACAAGGAGAGAAGCAAGAAGTATGAAGATGACAACACCAATGAGAGTGAGAGTGAGAGTGACAATCAGAGTGAGAGTGAGAGTGACAGCGAGAGTGAGAGAGAGAGTGACACTAATAGTGATAGTGATAGTGACAGTGATATGAATAATAGGGGGAAAAGAAGGAAGCATGAAGATGAAAGTGATAGTGATAGTGGCATGAAGAATAAGAGGAAAAGATCTTGAAAGGACTAGGAGAGTATTAGAAATATTAACCTGCAGTCATCACTTTCAATGTAATGTATTGGCATATCTAGTGTACTGTAATCTATTGTTTTAAAAGCTTTTAATTTTCAGTCATCTAGAGTTTGTTTATCAGTGTAGCTCTGCTTTCCATGAATAAATTTTGTTAACATATATGTGTTTGTATATATGAATTTTTATATTTTCTGCATCTACCTGTATAATTTATTATATCTGAAATTTTCTCTAAGTTTATATATCTGTCTACTCTTGTACCCATTCATATCCATATCATGGTATATTATATTTCCTTGAAGAGATCAGTTAGCTTTCAGAAGGAATTATTAGTATTGAAAGAGTAGCCTTGATATTATGTCCATCCATTATCAAAATAGTTGCATGACTTTAGGCAAGAGCACTCCATGCAGTGTGCCAAGTTTTATAGTTGTGTTCTTAAAAGATTTCAATGCCTTTTTCATTTGAAGTGCATCCGAAAATTAACAATGGGTGTGAGTGGATATTTCCTTGTCTTTTCTTTTATTCTTCATAAAACTGTGTAGATTAGTGAATATACTTGAGTTACTCTCAGTCAGGATATCCCTGTCATCATCTCCAATTGAGTATAAGCTTTAAGTGGTTTCAAGATTTTATCAGCAAAATATTATTGAGGAGTCAGAGCAGTTAGGAATTTTTCTTTCTCCTTGATCTCAATAGAATATGTGAGCTATTTGGATTTTACTGTGTGTATAAATAACATGCTTTTATAATAGACAAGTCATGTTTTGTGTGACCACAATCTCTAGTATTTATCCAGAGGTCAAGAAAATTGTCTTTCATCTCCACCGTTTCTCATTGGAGAGCAATAAACATAGTCCAAAGGGTGCAATGAATTGACAAAATTAATTTATGTTTGTGAAATGTACTACAACTGGTACATCAATAACATGTTTATTCTTGAATAAATGTTTTTCATTGGTATTGTAAAAGTGGCGGTATTTACTTGTGCAGTCCCTTTAAATGCATTTTATTTTCCCTTATGGTAGGCCAATATAGTAGATTATGGCCTATATACTTTTGACATACATGGTAACAGTTGTGGCATTTGTTTGTTGAACAATCCCTTTCAAATGTAGTAGTAGACTCAAATGGTCCATCAAAATAAAGCTTATAGGTGAGGATTTGTTTGATGTTTGTATTTGGTAATCCATTGTATGGATTGACTTCTATTTTTTCCATGAATATCATAATAGTATCGCCCAACTATTTTGTTCAACATGGGTTTGGCTAACTATTTTTTCCATTCATCCATATGTAAAATGGGGCAACCCTCCTTTAATCACTCACATCAGATTGGCTTGAGAGTGTCAAACTCTGCTTTCTCCTTACCAGGGAGAGTAGTATGGAGATTTTAATGTGCTTAGGGGTCTTTATACTTGAGTTTCCTTATTTATAGGCTATATCATACACCATCTTAGTGAAGGGGGAGAGCATGCCTCCTTAAAAACTATTTCATGTGCATAAAAAATTGCAATTGCAAGGTCATATTTGCCCTATATTGTCAAACAAGGTTGAGATCAAGGGAATGGTTTTCCTTTTCTATGGAATTCTAGGAGGAGTTTTTGTTTTTTAAGAAAGGTTTGAATGGGAAATAGAAGAATATCCTCTAGTAGCACCACCAACAACAGTAGTAGAAGAATAATTTCCTTTAATGACACATTTGTTTATCCATCTCTCTCTTCATTCATGTATTCTTAACCTAGTGCTTCTACATGCAGACACATTATAATGAGGGAGCTCAAAAATTCAGCCTTGAATTTTGAATAGGTCGCTTGCTAGTTGGCATCATACAAACTGCACCTCCCTTTTTTATACCAATACTTGAGTAAACTGTAAATTTCCAGAGCGAGGTTTTGGGATATTTTTGGGTGCTATTTTTTTTTGATAAATATGTCTTATAGAATTTCTTTGGCTAAGCTTCTATGCTGTGACAAGAAAATATATGCCATCAAAGTCACTTGGGACTTGTAGAAATTCAAGCCAGCAATAGATTAATTTTACCCACAACAATTATCAATTGATCATGCAAAATTGCTAACAAGAGAGACTGAATATGGAGCTGTAACACAAAATTATATTAATTGAGTGTACAATAGCCAACCCTGTAATATCATAGGCTGCTGAATAAATAGAATACATGAATAAATCGAATGCAAGAGGAAGCATCCAAATCTAGCATAAAGCAGGCTTACCAAAAATAAGCAAATCCCCCATAGGTGTAAAACTTGGATCCCAAATCTGTCATGGAGCTCACGAATTGGAAAAAAGGCATAGGCAAGCTAAAGAGTCATGGAATGGAAGCTCATACATGCTTTTGCATGGAGAAAATAAAGGAGGATGTGTAGGACAAAAAACAAGTCAACTTCACCTAGTATAGCTTTTCCTTTTGCCTTAAAACACTGAAAAAGCAGGCAATAAAGCAGAAAAAGCAGAAGGGTGCCTAGGAGGCCAGGAATAAAGTAGATTTGATTCCTAAGGATTTCCCAAGTGCTACATGAGTCAAATATGGCAAGTTTGACCTCTATGGATAGGCAAATAGCAACTTGCACAAGGTGGGACACATGAACTAGGAAAATAAGACAAGAATAAATGAATTAATGTCTAAGTGGGTAAACTATGGGTTGATTATTCTAAAATCCCCCATTAAGACTGATTTTATGAGTAATAAATAAAAAATATAGGGCCTAGCAACAAGGCTTAGTCACCCTTTACATACTGCATGTCCAAATAAACAAGGAAAGAGGCAAAACCAACTTGGGAAAATCCTCCCTTAAACATGGACTGTAAAACAAAATTGTAGAATCTTGTCTCCACTCATGCCTTTACAGCATGATCAGCAATCCCCAGCAATGATTTGAGATTGCTGAAGGTCTTCTCACAAAATTCTTTAGTGAAGATATCAGCTACTTGTTCTGAAGATGAACAGAAGAGTAGGTGAATGGTGCCATCATGCACAAGCTCTCTGATGTAGTGCATGTGAATCTCAATGTGTCTGGTTCTCTGCTTCTGAACTGGATCTTTGCATATTTGAAAGGTACTCTAGTTATCACAGTATATGGTAGTTAAGTACTCAGGTTCGAAACCACACTCTCCAAGTAAACCCTGCAACCATAAACACTGAGTTGCTGCATTAACAACTCCTCTGTACTCAGCTTCTGTAGATGAGAGTGCAATGGCACTCTGTTTCTTGCTTGACCAGATGATTGGCCCTTCTGTAAGCATGAACACATATCCTGAAGTGGACTTTATTTCTGTGCTATCACCTGCCCAATCACTGTCAGTAAATCCAATCAAATCAAGATCAGATTTTGCCTTATAGAGGATCCCATGTGTCCTTACTCCCTGAACAAAGTTAAGGATCCTTTTGGCTGTTTTCCAATGGATCTCATGAGGCTGATCCATGAATCTAGAAGCCACACTTACTGCATAACAAATATCAGGTCAAGTATGTGTCAGATACAATAAACATCCAATCAATTGCCTATACAGTGTATTGTTTACCATCAGTGGAGAATCATCTTCCTCCAGCTTCACTCCTGAAAGGAAAGGAGTTTTGCTTGCTTTGCAGTCTTGCATTCTGAATTTGATCAGAAAATCCAAGGCATACTTGGACTGGTGCACCTTTATTCCATCTTTGGTTTGAGCAATCTCAAGCCCCAGAAATTGACTTAAGAGCCCCAAATCTGTCATGGAGAAGGCTTGGTTCATAGCTCCTTTTAAGGAAGCAATCTCAGCCTGTGAGCTTCCTGTAATGAGGAGGTCATCAACATATAACACAATGATCATTAATGAACCATTAACAGACTTCAAATAGACATTTGGATCTGATTTTCACCGAACAAAATTTCAGAGATAGCAAGAAGCTATCTATCTTGGCATACCAAGCCCTGGAAGCTTGCTTTAGCCCATACAATGACTTTCTCAACCTGCACACAAGAGAAGGGTTAGTATAAAAACCTTGAGGCTGCTGCATATATATCTCCTCAGTGAGATCTCCATTCAGAAAGGCACATTTTACATCCATATGATGTACCTCCCATTGCCTTGAGGCTGCAATGGCTAGAGCTAGCCTGATGGAATCCATCTTTGCCACTGGCGCATAGGTCTCATTGTAATCGATGCCATGAACCTGTGAGTAGAATTTAGATATCAATATAGCCTTGTACTTCAGTGGTGAACCATCAGCAGCAAACTTGGTCTTATAGACCCACTTACACTGGACTAACTTTCTTCCAGGAGGAAGATCCACTAGCTCCCATGTGTTGCTCTTCTGGAGTGAGCTGAACTCCTCCTTCATGGAAGATTTCCATATTGGATCTCTTGATGATTCTTCATATGTTTGAGGATCAGACTCCACCATCAAATAGCATTTTTCAGCAAACATATGATCCTTCATGCACAGACCACTCTCAAATTGAGATCTAGTCCTCCTTGGGTCATTGGGATCCACAGCTAGCTCTCCTGCTGCATGTAGTGTCTTGGCTGACCATTAAGGCCTTGTGGGGCTGTTTGGGTCTGCAATAAACTCATCTCCATCAGAAAAATCAGAATCAGCATCTTCAACAAACTCTTTACTTACGTCTTGAGGTTCAGGTGGTGAAGAGGCTTCACCAACTTCCACTTCTGCAAGGGGTTCTTCTTCAAACTGAACACACCTTTCAATGAAGGATTTGTTTGTGCTCAAGTTTATCAAATTGTACCCTTTTGAATCTTTAGAGTATCCAACAAAAATACACTCTTGGCTTTGGGGCTGCAAAGCCTTCCTCTTCTCTGTGGGGATTCTAGCACATGCCTTTGAGCCAAAAATCCTGAAATGGGTCACATCTGGCTTGTGCCCACTCCATGCTTCAAAGGGAGTCATGCCATCAAGCTGTTTGTGAGGCACCCTATTCTGGATATAGGCTACAAAGTTGATAGCTTCAGCCCAGTACTTTGGTGGCAAAGTTTTGGCCTCCATCATGCATGTTGCCATCTCCTTCAGTGATCTGTTCTTCCTCTCAGCAACA
>LPNX010553627.1:447978-459967 GCA_001517045.1 Pseudotsuga menziesii
CAGTAAATCCAATCAAATCAAGATCATATTTTGCCTTATAGAGGATCCCATGTGTCCTTGTTCCCTGAACAAAGTTAAAGATCCTTTTGGTTGCTTTCCAATGGATCTCATGAGGCTGATCCATGAATATAGAAGCCACACTTACTGCATAACAAAGATCAGGTCGAGTATGTGTTAGATACAATAAACATCCAATCAATTGCCTATACAGTGTATTGTTTACCATCGGTGGAGAATCATCTTCCTCCAGCTTCACTCCTGAAAGGAAAGGAGTTTTTCTTGCTTTGCAGTCTTGCATTCTGAATTTGATCAGAAAATCCAAGGCATAATTGGACTGGTGCACCTTTATTCCAGCTTTGGTTTGAGCAATCTCAAGCCCCAAAAATTGACTTAAGAGCCCCAAATCTGACATGGAGAAGGCTTGGTTCATAGCTCCTTTTAAGGAAGCAATCTTAGCCTGTGAGCTTCCTGTAATGAGGAGGTCATCAACATATAACACAATGATCATTAATGAACCATTAACAGACTTCAAATAGACATTTGGATCTGATTTGCACCGAACAAAATTCAGAGATAGCAAGAAGCTATCTATCTTGGCATACCAAGCCCTGGGGGCTTGCTTTAGCCCATACAATGACTTTCTCAACCTGCACACAAGAGAAGGGTTAGTAGAAAAACCTTGAGGCTGCTGCATATATATCTCCTCAGTGAGATCTCCATTCAGGAAGGCACATTTTACATCCATATGATGTACCTCCCATTGCCTTGAGGCTGCAATGGCTAGAGCTAGCCTGATGGAATCCATCTTTGCCACTGGCGCAAAGGTCTCATTGTAATCGATGCCATGAACCTGTGAGTATACTTTAGCTACCAATATATCCTTGTACTTCAGTGGTGAACCATCAGCAGAAAACTTGGTCTTATAGACCCACTTACACTGGACTAACTTTCTTCCAGGAGGAAGATCCACTAGCTCCCATGTGTTGCTCTTCTGGAGTGAGATGAACTCCTCCTTCATGGAAGCTTTCCATATTGGATGTCCTGCTGGTTCTTCATATTTTTGAGGATTAGACTCCACCATCAAATAGCATTTTTCAGCAAACATAGGATCCTTCATGCACAGACCACTCTCAAATTGAGATCTAGTCCTCCTTGGGTCATTGGGATCCCCAGCTAGCTCTCCTGCTGCATGTAGTGTCTTGGCTGCCCATTTAGGCCTTGTGGGGCTGTTTGGGTCTGCAATAAACTCATCTCCATCAGACAAATCAGAATCATCATGTTCAACAAACTCTTTACTTACTTCTTGAGGTTCAGGTGGTGAAGAGGCTTCACCAACTTCCACTTCTGCAAGGGGTTCTTCTTCAAACTGAACACACCTTTCAATGAAGGCTTTGTTTGTGCTCAAGTTTATCAAATTGTACCCTTTTGAATCTTTAGAGTATCCAACAAAAAGACACTCTTGGCTTTGGGGCTACAAAGCCTTCCTCTTCTCTGTGGGGATTCTAGCACATGCCTTTGAGCCAAAAATCCTGAAATGGGTCACATCTGGCTTGTGCCCACTCCATGCTTCGAAGGGAATCATGACATCAAGCTGTTTGTGAGGCACCCTATTCTGGATATAGGCTGCATATTTGATAGCTTCGGCCCAGTACTTTGGTGGCAAAGTTTTGGCCTCCATCATGCATGTTGCAATCTCCTTCAGTGATCTGTTCTTCCTCTCAGCAACACCATTTTGCTGTGGTGTGTAAGGGATAGAATGGTGCATATGAATACCTACATCTGCACAATAGTTAATAAACTCAGAATTGACATACTCACCACCATTGTTAGATCTGAGGGCCTTGAGTTTCCTTCCACACTGGTTTTCAACCAAAGCCTTAAAGACTTTGAATAGGCCAAAAACTTCAGACTTGTGTTTCATGAAGTGAACCCAACAATACCTGGAAAAATCATCAATAAAGGTCAATGGATATTTGGCCTGACTCATGGACATATGAGGGAATGGGCCAGCAACATCAATGTGAATCAGCTCGAGGGGTGCAGAGGTTCTCTCATGACTAGCTTTCTCAAATTTGTGCTCTGGGTGTTTTCCTAGGATACAACCTTGGCAGACTCCTTTGGAAAATTTTATTTTGGGCAACCCTATGACCATTTCTTTCTCACTAAGATCAGATAGATACTTGTAATTTAGATGGCCGAATCTTTCATGCCACAGCTTGCTAGCTTCATTAGCATGGATAAGAAGAGCAGAGGGGTTTGAGTAAGGTAGGAAGTGTGAGAACATGTATACCTTTTGAGCATGATTCGCAACTCCTTTTGCAATGCCTCTACCAGTTGATATTTCTGTGATCTCAAATTCATCGGGGGAGAATATGAACTTCTTAGGAGACCCAGTGTGGGTCATCTGGTACACTGATAGGAGGTTGGAGGCGAGACCAGGGACATACAACACATTGTTGAACTGACCATGATCAAGATCTATCCTTTCTTTGCCTTTGCTTTCAGTGAGAGAGTCATCTCCCAGTACAATAGATGGTCCTTTTGACATATCCAGTGAGGATAAGGCCTCCTTAGTCAAAACCATGTGTCTTGAAGCTCCATAATCTATGATAAAACTGGGTGAGCTTGATGTGCCAACAACTAGAGCATGAACTCTCTCTCTGTCATCTGAACTTGATCCTCCTTCTCTCTTCTTTGAGCAATCTGGAAGGGAGATGCCATTCTTCTCTAGGAGTTGGGTCAGCATATCAATCTGCTTTTTCATACAAGAGCTTTTAGTGTGATTTCCCTTCGAACAGTATGAGCACTTGTTCATTTCACCTTTGTTTTTCTTCTTCTGGGTATTTTTCTTGGGACCTTGTTGATCCTCTGGAGACTGCTTCTTGTCTCTCTTTTGATCAGGTGGATTTTTAGCTTTCTTTTTTCTTTTTGAATCCACCCTCAAATCTCCAACAATCAAAGCTTGATCTTTGGATGGTTTGATGGTGCCCATCATCACCAGCTTGTCTTGTTCTTATGTGAGAGATTCCATGAAATCTGCAAGGCTAGGCATCTTCCAAGTTCAAGCTGTGAGTTTTGTGGCATAGAAGGTCAAAACAAAGACTGAGTAGTCAGGTCCTAGCTTCGAGAGGATGGCCAATACGAGCTGATCATCTTTCTTTTCGATACCACACTGCTTCAGCTGCAAAACTAGTGCTTTGAACTTGGAGAAATATAGCTGCAGGGATTCAAAGCTATTGGGACTCAGAGAAATCAGTTCATTTTCGATCTGATGTCCCCTCATCTCATATATCTTTCCAAAAAGATCAGAAAGCTTCTCCCATACTTGATCCGGTGAAGTTAATCCATCGAGATGGAAAAGGAGGTCTCGGGAAATACTGAGACATAGGAGGCCATAGGCCTCATCTCTCCGATTGTGCCATTTGATCTTCTCTGCAGCAGCATTGGGCTCTGCTTCTATAGCCATAGTCACCCTGTAGAGGCCTTTCGCTCTCAACAATATCTCCATCTCTGCTTTCCATTCAAAATAGTTGAAGGGAGTCAAGATAGTTTTCTGTGAATCCATAGCTTTAGAAAATTTGTCCTGGCTGTCAGTAGAAGGCTCCCAGTCTTGATGTCAAACCTGCAAAACAATTTTTGAAGGAGAGTAACAACCTACAATGGGTCTGATACCATGTAGAAATTCAGGCCAGCAATAGATTAATTTTACCCACAATAATTATCAATTGATCATGCAAAATTGCTAACAAGAGAGACTGAATATGGAGTTGTAACACAAAATTATATTAACTGAGTGTACAATATCCAACCCTATAATATCATAGGCTACTAAATAAATAGAATACATGAAGAAATTTAATGCATGAGGAAGCATCCAAATCTAGCATAAAGCAGGCTTACCAAAAATAGGCGAATCCCCCATAGGTGTAAAAGCTGGATCCCAAATCTGTCATGGAGCTCACGAATTGGAAAAAAGGAATAGGAAATCTAAAGAGTGGTGGAATGGAAGCTCATACATGCTTTTTCATGGAGAAAAGAGAGGAGTATGTGTAGGACAAAAAACAAGTCAACCTCACCTAGTCTAGCTTTTCCTTTTTCCCTAAAACACTGAAAAAGCAGGCAATAAAGCAAAAAAAGCAGAAGGGCGCCTAGGAGGCCAGGAATAAAGCAGATTTGATTCCTAAGGCTTTCCCAAGTGCTACATGAGTCAAATATGGCAAGTTTGACCTCTATGGATAGGCAAGTAGCAACTTGCACAAGGTGGGACACATGAACTAGGCAAATAAGACAAGAATAAATGAATTAATGTCTAAGTGGGTAAACTATGGGTTGATTATTCTAACAGGACTTGCACCTAGATTCATATCCACCAACTGGTTGGGGGGCTGTTGATCCTGGGTCTCCACATTAATACAAGCCCGATCATCTCTCTACTAGTTTTTTGAAATTGCAAGGGAAGGAGGCTGGATTTATCATGTACACCTAGACTTTACCGTGTACACTATACTAGTTCAGTATTGGTTGGTTAATAATACATTGCAAACCTGATACTTTAATGATAAGCTAGGGGTTTATAGAAACATGTAATTTCAACCTAGTCATGCATAGTGGCATACTATTATGTTTTCAAGATGATTTTGAACAAATAATGGCTTGTCTCTACATCATAAGTCCACATTCAATGTTTTCAAGATGCTTTTGAACAAAGAATGGCTTGTCTCGACATCATAAGTCCACATTTAACATCCTTTGCAGCAAGAGTTTTTATATAACCAAAAACTAGCATGCATTCTTTACTTGTTTATGGATTTTGCAATCCCGCAGATGCAAGATGTGGACAATGGTACACTGTTAAAGTGGACTCTTCAAATGTTACCTTGGAAAATAGGCTAGATCTTCTTCAACGAGCTAAAGTTCGTGTGTGTGCTTTTGATATAGAGAAAACCAAGCTTCCTTTGAAGTTCCCTGATGCTAAATATGACATGATAATGATGATTTCACACATGGTGGATGGTCAAGGCTATCTTATTATAAATCGAGAGGTAAAAACACTTGTCATTGTTTTATTCCTTTTGGTCAGCCTATCCTTTGTGTTGGGATTTCTTTCATCTATGCTAAGCTAGTTAGGGAGGAAAAGTGGTGTGAATCTAAAGTTTGAAGAGAGAATTATACTGTTCTAATAAATGGATAAATAGGAAACACCTTGGGAAAAATCAAAAGTATTAACTGATTTATTGTAGGGAAACTAGTAGTCATGGAAAAATTGAATTATGTGATTAGGATGGAAATTTATATAAGTTCATGCACAAAGGGTGAAATTGTAGGGGAAGGAGGTTGGATTTTACAATAGGAAATCCTAGGTTTCATTTGAAAATGTTCTGAAGCTTCTTGCTCATTTTGAAGCATATTAAAAATATCTTTCTAAGCTTTGGAAATGATTTTTTGGTAATGAATCTCATTTTAGCTGTAGCAAGTGATAAATATCAAGGATTAGGTGATCATGTCTCTTCTAGTTGGACTATGCTACAATTGTCGATACATTGACTGTCTCATGTAATCTTTTGGAAACTTCTACATGTTTTAGATGTTACTTTGATTTTTGTTATGTAAGTCGCTTAGTGGCCTCATTAATATAAAAGTTTATATAGCTCTGTGAATCAGTCTATTCTTGCCTTTTAATTTTGTTTTATAGAGGTTGTAGATTGTACTATTCTTAATTTCAACTTAGCAAAATCCATGATTAACCTATCTGGATTCAATGATAGTTTGTATTGACACTTTTTCTCATAAAGTCCCCTCTATAACTTTTTTATAGTAAGTTTTTTAATTAGGTTAGAATATGGTCTGGATTTTGCTGGCAAAGGTTGTAAATTGTAATTATGTAAAATTGATTCCTCCAAAATAAATGGGTTCTTTTACTGATACATCAGGAATTAAATGATTAAACAGGTGATCTATATCCTTCTTTGGTGTATTTTTATTGTTTGCATATTGATGTTGCATTGATTGTTATGAACATCGTTGCTCTTCTTTATTTTTCCAATTCCTTTTCATTTGTTTCCTGAGTGTGTAGGGGGGGCATTGAAGACTTGGAGTACACTCCAAAACCAGAATTTGAAGGAAATTTCAAAGTAGAAAATGTTCCAAATGAGGTATATCTGGAATTTATTGTTTACGCTAAGAATATAATTCTGAAAACAAGTATTGATCCCATGGAAGTTTGCTATGTTTTCTAGATAGAGCTTCTTAGGCGGTGGTTCAATCACATGCAAGAATTGAAGCCTGGGATTTATGTGACGCATAACGGATATTTCTTTGATTGACCTTTCACTGAGCAATAGGCTAAGCATCATGGAATGAAAATGAGTGATGTATGTTAATTTTCTTACTATAACATACTAGCTTCTTATGCTTGCTAACTGTTGCTGGATTTTCGCTCAATTCTATGTTTAATTGGAAAAGGAGTTTATTGTTCAGTGTATTACAATGAATGTATTGATCCATAGAGTGGACATCTCAGGGCCCCAATGTATACTATATTCTTGAAGCCTTTGGAAGTTTTTCTCTACCTCTTAAAATTCCTGCATTGTTTTGCAACCAAGGATAGGTTTTTGACCATCATTATAAATTTTGACCCCTCTATTCTCTAGCCACTTCATTTAGCAAGAACAGTCTGTGCTTACCTTGCTTGTTTGGCATTTGCAAGAGTGAAGTTAAATATCTACTGTACATCATTAATAATGATTTAAGGTAACATACTCTGTTGTTTCTTTGTCTCTTTGCTATATGAAGTGGTTATGTATTTGTAGGAGTCAATATTATTCTATATCCCTTCCTTGAACAAAGCTAGACTATTCTAAAAGTATTGAATGCCTCTTGGTCAGCAAGTTTATTTCTATTTTTTTTTTTATCTTAACTGTTTCCTTTGGTCCCCTCTATTTAGAGACTCTAGAGGTTCAGTGTCCTCCATCATCACTTATTAAGATTGGGGATGTAAAGCACTATTTGCATGAGAGCTCTTTCTTATACAGGGAGAAACTTATGCAAATACATATACAATTAGCACAATGCATATGGAGGATAAACACAATTCTTTAGACCCATTTCATCTTAATCATGTCAAAAAAATCCACCTTTAGAACTTTAGTCTCCTCAAAATGGAGTTCAGGGACACAAACAGTGTATGGGGACTGCTTCATTCCACTTTCCAACTAATAGTCTCACCTAGAGAAGCACTGCATTGTGTTCAACTAGGAAAACTTTATTGCAAGCAACCTTTCTCCAACTCTCTAGAAAGCCAAGTCACATAGGAAGAGAGAAACAAATAGTTTTACATGGCATTTAGGTTAGAAGTCAGTTTAGGCCATTTCTAAGTGGGTAAGTTGGAACATGTGGGTAAGTTGTTTACCAATATCCTATCACATTAGTTCATATTGTGGGTTTTAAAATTATAAAAAATCAAACCAATATATTACAGGTATTGGGGGGATGAGGGTTTAAGGTGGGGGTGGGTAGGGTGGTTTATAAGGATTGACGGTATAAAAAGGGGTGGGGAGGAGGTTTTAAGTATTGGGAGGGGGTTTCAACAAAAATATTTTGGGTCAATATCTCTCGAAATTAAGGGTATTCTTTAATATCCCATGATCGCACGTGCTATGTGAGAGGTTCACTAAGAGAAGTCCCCGTGTACATGTAGTTCACACTACCTGAGTTACTTGGAGAAGTGTGTAGGTAGAAGTTGTGTGGTAATCACCTACCCTTAGCACATGTAAGGTCTCTAGTTAAGGAACATTCTCTTGGAGTGTTCATGGATTGGTTAGATTGGACTTTGTCTTGTTAAGTGGTCCACTTGTAGACCTAGTACAGGGTTTTCTTGTAATTACTCTCTTCCTTATTCCATAAATAGAAAGGAGGGAGCTTCTCTTGAGGATATTAGGTTTTCTATTTTGCAAAAAGTAAATTTAAGAGTAAAGTAGTTGTGATAAATAGATGTAAAAGCAATAAACCAATAAAGGATAACAATTATTGTGATAACTAGAGTGGAAGGATAGTGATAACTAGAGTTAAACCAATAAAAAAAAGGGAAAGAGTTAAAGCATAACTCTATGAGGCATAATATTTTCACAATAATTGTTGACTTAAAAATATTTTATTTCAAGAAAAATATCCAAGAAGCTCTCACGATAATTTCCCTAAAATGTATATTAGCTGAGATTGATACTAAAGTAGTAGAGAGAGGGTTGATTGGAGGCATCTGCAGTTAACCTTTTTCTTGATGACTCTTTTAGGGAGGCCCTAAATTATATAGTAAATCCTCTTACATTTAAGGTTAAAGAACCGTTATTGGTTAAAGCATTCTTGTAAATGTATATTATTTTTGTGATATTTTCTGTTATGTAACTTTCCTTCTGGACATCTTCTGAATAGACTAGCAGAGAAAGCGCTTTGTTTCAATATAGTTTCAAATCGAGTTCAAAGCACAATTTTGTGGAAGATGAGCATGCCAGATGAAGATGCTCAGGTAAGTCTCAGACTCTCAAGTTGTCTAATTTAGAATTTGTTTATATAGGAGCTTTTATATTTATAGTTTTCTCATCAATTTTGTGTAGTTACATCAATTCACTCTCAATTTGTCTCAATTTGTAGTGGCATTATTTATGATTTTGCAGTGGGTTTATTATCCTTCATTCTCCATGAACATAGTTAATTACATATATGCATTTTCAACAAAATTATAGGTTTGAAGTAGATCTGTTAAATAAATTGGCCATGAGTTTGCCTCCAGAGCAATCTCGTCCAAAGGAAATTTCAGCTGGTGGAAATGAGTTTGGATGGGGAGCCTGTTGGAAAAAACCTCCAAGGCCTCCTAGCAGAGCAGTGATGAATGCCTTAAGAGAAAGGGATATCAAGGTAGTCTTTCCATTACCATGTCTAAGCTTATCCATATCTACTGCTTTTTCTAAACTAATACCCTGAGACTACCATTGCAACAATAGGAACAACAACATCCTTCAGTGCATTGTGATGAAATGGAAATCTCATCTCAGATTCTTTCCCTTGGATAGAGTCATAAACTCATATTGAATGGCATTGTTCCCTAAATGTGCACCTATTGAACTCTTAACACTCTGAATTATGTGTAACCCACTATACCCAACTCTTCCAAACATTTTTTTGGCAAAAGGAACCTCTGGTTCATTGACATAAATGCCACTTTCCAAATCAAATCTACTATCTACTCCATAATTGCTCCTTTCTACTTTGTAAATAGACACATCTACATTTGAATACACAATTGGTGTGTTTTTCTGTGTAGATGCATTGGAATCTAGAGACATAATTTGTGCTAATTTCTTCTGTGGCTTGAATTTCTCCAACTCATCCATTTCATTACAACAATGAAACTAAAAGACACACTACATTTTTGAATCTAAAGAAAAAAAGCCACCAGATGCATCCATAAGTAAAGGACCCACCAAGCACAACTACGCCACCACCACCATCAGTCCTACCTTGATAGCCATTGTTGTAGTTCTAGGCAACGCTTTACTGGTGGTAAGTTACTACAATATTTTGCCAAGTATTGTAAAGCTTCTTGAGAGACAGTTTTCTAGGAGGAGACAATATTGTAAGTATATAAAATATCCCTTTCTATCATAAAAAAGAAATTTCCATGAAAGAAATAATCCCTTTTCTATCATAAAAAAACAAGACATCCATGAAAGAAATAATAATAAGCATTCTCCTCTCAGAGATTGGAAAGTGCTGGTGCATAAGTTCATATTCAATAAATGACGGAAACAATTGAATTTATAGATAAGAACAAATATCATCCTTTTGAAATGAGTTAAAGACAATGGTATAGGAAGCTTGTGTGACAATCACTCAAGAGTCAAAACAAAAAAGGCTTGGCCTCCATTTAGAAAGATATTATGATTTCTTAAGAAAAAGGGCATTTTCCTATATTAGTGACAATTCAGTTTTATATAGCACGTAAAGATATCCAATCTTAGCAAAATGATAAAGAAATTGTCAAGACTAATATAATAATATTTAAAGTATCAAATGAAATACTATGCTTAAATAATCTTGTAAAACGTAAGGTCTATTTGAACAAAAATGCATTCTCCCTATGAATATCAATTCTTAAGGCATGTGCATGTAGCTATTATTTTCTAAAGCATACAGATTTCAATTTTAGTTTAGTCTAAGACTCTAAGTTGTAGTCCACTGTTGATTTGGTTGGCATAGATTGGGGGCACAAATAAATATTTGAGATCTGTAATGACTGATATTCACTCAATCTACAAGTTATGTCTTATACAAATCTAACCTAAGAGCTAGTCTCTACTTTTCTAGGCATTTCTTGAGCTGAGACTTTGGAAAATATTCCATGCAACCCTTTTTATGCAATCATTTTTCCACCTTAATGCACACTCAAATATAGAACTGCAACAAGAAGTTCCCGAAGATTTCATGTATGTATCCCATTTGGCCATTTCCATGCAATTATAAAGGCATTAAAAATGAAATAATGAATATTTTACTCTATCCAATTACCGATTCCTAGTTGATATGGAGTTTGGACTAATATACAAGTTGATGCTTATCCAGTGGAAGGATTCCAAGACCGAGAAGGCTGGTAGATAATTACTCAATCATATGGCCTAGATGAAGCTGTGATCAAATCCATTCCTCTGTGTAGACTCAAAACGATTTATGTAGTGCAGAGTTCTGAAAGCTTGCTTTTTAATTATGGGTTTCAAAATATTTTATATTTGGATTTATTTGGGAGAACGAAATCTTTCACTCTCGAACGGTTTAGCTGTCGCAATATATTTTGGTTTACCAAACATAATGGTGGATTAAAACAAAACATATAGTTTAAATGGTCATAACTTAAACTTGAAATAAAAAGACCACTTAAAAAACTATGAAGGAAACTGAATGAATGGTACCACCCAGTAAAGCCCTTGGCTAACTCTTTATAGGGCTGATCCTTCATCTATCAACACAACTCATAAGGATCATTTTGGAAGGGTGGGTCTTCGATTATCTTGGCCAATAAGATCCTAATCAACACTTTAAAGTCTTTTCTAAATAAAAATTCATTTTCAACTGTGGTCTAAAAAGGCTTTCTTTGGTCTAGTGTTGAGCTATGGTCTAAAAAGGCTTTCTTTGGTCCAGTGGTGATAATGAAAGGGTTGAGAGTTTGATAAAGAATTGATTGATCAAATTGATGAGAGAGATTCATTAAGAATTTGTTTAAGCACTCACTTGTTTATTTGGTTGTTGTCTTTGATATGTATGTTAGTATAAACATATTAGTGTTCGATGCACATTACAGTGGCAAATATTTGACACAAATTAAACTTTGGAAGTAATGTTGTGGTATAAACACACTAGTATTCTTAGAGACTAGGTTTATTATCAAAGCAGAACTATTGTAATGTAATGCTTTTGAGGTAAAAAATATAGACATAGCATGATAGAGTAGAATATGTGAGTGTAATACACTATGCACCTTATCTTATGAAGTAGAGAAGTTTGCATTAGGCTTATTGTACAATTTTTGTAAGGCACTAGTATTTCAATGCAACTACTAATAGGATTATGTTCGAAAAATTAAAAAATATTCCCAAAAAAATAGAATGAGTTGTTTTGTGGATGGATTTATTGCAGAAGGTGGCATAAGTTTGTCAAAGTTGTTTAAATTAGAAAGAGATTTCGAAATATTATTATGGCCTGTAGTTTGAGTTGCATTTTAGTAATTGCAACTCATTTCTATGGATGGGTTATGCTGGTTTTTTGGATTTATATATAAAAAAATTCTATATTGAAAATGAAAATGGATACAAGTTGTACCAATATAAGCGATGAGCTATTTGGGGTTGTGTTGAGGCCTGGAAAATCGCAGGCGGCAACAGTAAAGGATTCTCCCCAATCAGCGTTCCCAACTAGCCCGCTGACTGTTTGGTATAGGGAATCC
>LPNX010553636.1:2140-40906 GCA_001517045.1 Pseudotsuga menziesii
GAAATATATAAACCTTGAATGAGTTGGTGGTGCAATGATTATGATCTTCTACAAGGGCCCTGTAGTCCTCGCAAATCCTAATGGGCATATACTCAGCACATGGATGTTCGGGGCAGCAGCTGTGGTCTCTTCTACCCTCTCTGTTGAGGTATTTTTGTATACAATTGAGCAATTTTTCAGAGCAAGAGATGCATTAGGGGGAATTGAGGTTGATGCAGAAGTTTTCAATAGTTTGCTTGAGGTCATAATGACCATAAAGTTTGACAGGCTATTTGAAGGTATACCTGATAAATGTAGAATCATGTTCAATAATTTAATTCCCTCTATTGAAGAGAGATGTGCAGCTACCATATCCAAATAAAACTATTACTGCACAACAAAACAAATAAAATGTTATGAAAAAATATGTGGGCATTTTCAAAATCTGATCACACGGGAGAGAATGGCATCATATAGATCATAGATAGTATATGAAATAAACAAACTAAATGAAAGATCCAAAATCTTAGAGACTCTTGTACCACCGCTTTTGTTGCCACAGAGAACCGCGTCCAGCAGCTCTGCCTTGACCTTTGCCATTATCCACTCTGTAAGCAAAGCTGTTGTGTCTGTACAGTGGAAGATCATCTCCTGAATTGATGTCCAAATTTAAATCAACACCGAAGTAAATGAATTAAAGAATCCTAACCCTCCGTAGAATTCGCCATTAATAGCCACTGGGCCCAAATCCCATCGCCCTTCCGATCAGCAACTGCTGAGTCCTCTGTAGTAAAACGAATAATTTATGATCAACATTCCATTAATATTACAAAACCCAACATGAATCTTCATTGAAAAATATACTATTAAAACAACATGGTAAAAAAGAAAAGAAAGAATACCTGGTCTCCTGGTGACGTCAAAGAATACCTGGTCTCCGGGTGACGTCTCTCCAGAGCATCCCACATATCATGTTCTTGTAGGCAGGCTGAGATATTCAAATCCATGGATCACTTCGAATGCAAAGCGTCCACAGATGTAGATGATAACCCTTATGCTCCATACAATCTGGAAAATAGGGGAAAAGTACCATTTGGAGCTGCTAACATAGAAACCCTAGCCTCTGAAACTACCCAATTTTAATAACTACATGTAATTACAGATAGTAAAATGAGCTACTCAATTTCAATAACTACATGTAATCAACAATCGATAAGCTAAAAGAAAGGTCAGAAAGCCAATAATAATAACAAGGGTTTTTCAAGAAAGATTAAGCAACAATGTGCTCTCCCATTATCCAAAACACCTGTTCCCGGACCTCTGGAGTTCCATTCACTGGAAAAATCTCTTCGGCTTGAAACCACACATTATTCAGCTGATTATCAATGTATTTCCCTAACAGAGTACTGTAGATCATTCTCATCCATCTTCTTTGCTGCATCGTGGAGAGCCTTCCATTCAATCTTTGGGAACATATGCTTCAAGAAATCAGGGTTAAATGGAACCTCCTTTAGAGTTATCTAAGAAACTGGAGAAACTGATGCTGTATGAAAGCCTCTGGCCCGAGAGCCAACTAAACGCGGGCTGAGCTTATCCAAATAAACGCGGGCTTATCCAAATTACCTTCGCGTGGATATAGCGACGGAAGTCAGGGATGGCGTGGATATAGCGACGGAAGTCAGGGCTCGCGTGGATATAGCGACGGAAGTCGGGGCTTCCTTAAAAAAAAATTGCAAAAATGCATAATTTACCTTGATTTTTCCACGAAAGTAAACAAACGTGGAAAACTAACGTGGAAAAATCCGCCCATATGTACTAGTGATATTAAACTGAAAACAATAGTGTGCAAAAAGAAATGTCATATGCTATAACAAAATCCGAATGAAAAAATGACCCATTTCATACCTTTATTACAATTTAATGGATTCCGAACGTCCTATGAATATGTTGATGGGTGAAACCAAACTTGCAAGCCTCCTAAAGGAAATGAGTGGATATGATGACCTGCTCATTTTCTATAAATAAATTCCAATTGACAAAGTGTTATATTCCATAGCTTTATTAGAATTTAATAGATGTCAAACTGCTTGTGAATATGTTGAAAATTGAAACCAAAACCTGGAAGACATTGTTTTAGATACAAATGTACATAGAAAAAAAATTACCTTGAAAATAAATCTAAGAAAAAGGACATACTCAGAGCTAGATCACCATATGTTTGCACATAATTGAGCTTGTTAAACAGCCACTCCACAACTCAACGACTTTTATGCCCAGATTTTTCTGTCATCAATTACATTTATTGTCAAGTCGATGAACATAGTAATAATTGGGCATACATTAACCACCTTATTTACATTTGGACTGCAGATGCCATTAACCTAAAAAAAAAAAAATTGTCATATTAATTTGAAAACAATCATGTGCAAAAAGAAATGCCATATGCTATAACAAAATCCAAATGACAAACTGACCCATTTCATACCTTTATTACAATTTAATGGATTCCAAACGTCCTATGAATATGTTGATGGGTGAACCCATGGATTCCAAACTTGCAAGCCTCCTGAAGGAAATGAGTTAATATGATGACCTGCTCATTTTCTATTCAACTGATATTGGGCATCTGGAGTGGTTATATTCCAAGTAATAGGTATATTCTACCACTGTTGTATTCCAAGTAATAGGTAGATTCTACTACTATTGTGTAGTGTGTGATGTAAATATCCATTGTACAAGCATAAAAGAATGATTATTATAATGAGGATATGTTACTTGAAAATGACCCATGAAACTTATATGTGTTAAATTTTAGGGTTATATTAGGATTTGACATAAAAACTATACTTTAATGCATAAACAAAATTAAACAAAGTTAGATTCAAAATAATACTGTTGCAATAAATTCAAACATAATTTTCATCCTTCTCAACTTTAACACCCCACTGGTCACTGCGTTAAAGTTGGTCCTTGAGATGATTTAAATTCCATGTATAGTAAAAATATTATAACTGATAAAAACAATAATAAAGTATAGGAAATAACAACACTAAATAACATTAACAATACTAATCTAGAATTGTTTTGGATCGGCCTTATCCTCAAATACTTTTAGGTTCTAATCTTGCCACCGAAGGGACAAGTCACCTAGATGAACAAATGACGTACCTTGAGAGAGATATTAAGAGGGTTATAGCAGTAAGGATATAAATCTCAGATTCTTAATCAACATGAAGAGAAACTTTGATCATTTAATCAGGATTTAGCAACAGTTCTTAAGAAGGCATGAAACATAGTCATACCCAGTAGTGACACAGAGTCATGCTCAAGAGAGACACTTCATAGAAACAACAGAAAGGATACAGTCATACCCAGCAAGGAAGACACTTCACGACCAACAATAGAGAGGATACAGTCACACCTAGTAGGGTAGACACTCCATGACCAGTAGCAGAGAGGATACAATCATGGGTCAGCAGGGAAGACACTTCACGCCCATCAGTAGAGAGGATACAACCATGGCTCAGCTAGTGAAGGTTGTTAACAAACAGACTTAGCAGTCCTAAAACAATGATGCCCATTCTATAGTCCAAGAGAAGCTCACAACCATATTAACAACATCTTAAAAAAGAACTTTGAATCAACCGAAAACAATCACGTGACAAATTCACATGTTAGCTGCAAAATGTCACAGTTCAGCAAGAAGGGACAACCTTAAACTTGAATCTGAAAAATTGAGGGATGAAGTAGGAAACCTTAGCAACATACTTCTTGACATAGAGCTTAGATCTAACTTATATTATTACAATGAAGGATAAGAACTGCTTTTATAACTTGAAAGGAAATCTAGAAGGGTCCTCCTTCAACCCTAGCTTTTAGGGTGGTTACCAATAAAACATAAAATAAAATTAAGTTGACTTAACATAGGGTACCAATGGTCGAACAATAAAAACCATAAAATAAAAGTCATCATACCAAAGGTACACATTAAAAGGATTCTAGGACCAAGTAAAAGATAAAGAAACAAAAGTAAACCAAAGGTGCCACAATAGAAGTTAAGACAACCCAATTACCCACAAGACCGAGGTCTAGAATAAAGGTGGACAAACAACCCCTTTTACCCATAGGACCAACAATACCAAGGACTTTAACCTTTTGCCACTCTCTCAAGGTACATTGTTTCATATATTTTTACCATCGTTGTATAAGGAGAAGATCCAAACTGGATGATGTGATCCTTTGGTCCTCAATACTACTCCTAAGGGTTATGTGCTAGTGACACCATCAAGGGGTGGTCAGTCCCTTGAAAAAAAACTTAACAATAACTGCCTAGGAGAGAGGACATCACACATCATCATCTTGGTATATGTCACTAGGGTATTCTAGTTTGGGACCAAACAGTTTCTTGGACACAATGTCCAAGAAGATCTTGCAGGTTGAGACAAAGACTTCCTAGTCTAGGACCAGGCATATTCTTTTTCTGGGACCAAGCAATTCCTATAGGAGCATTCTTGGTTAGTTAAATAACCAAGAATTCTCTTGCAGGAACTGCTTGGTCCCAAAATAAGAATATGCCGAGTCCCATACCAGGAAATCTTTTTCTCAACCTGCAAGATCTTCTTGGACATTGTGTTTAGGAAACTGTTTGGTCCCAAACCAAAATACCTTAGTGGCATATAGGGGCCCTACCCATATGTGAGGTATTTTTCCATGGAATCAACCTACTTGGTCCCAGACCAATAACCCTGGAAGACTATTGGGGGCCCTAGAGTACCTTCTAGGGTCCTACTCTGCCCTAATTAATCGACTAGGGTACCATCCTCTGTGAGAATGGGTCTCCGAGTTGCACTATCTTTAACAATATGATCATACCAAAACAAACTTATTTGTCATCACATATATAGAGAAACAAGGGGATCCCTTATCATACACAACTATTGCAAGATATTATTCTAATAAAAATAGAACATATATGATTTTATAATGTAACCAATAATAATAATGAACTATAAAAAATCTAAGGTTTTACTATCGAAAAAAATTCAGCACTCTATATGAAAAAATAAATAAAACAAATAAAAGTATATGAAAAAATAAAATGAAAAATTTAGCACGCACTATATGAAAAATATATAAAACAAATAAAAGCATA
This sequence comes from Pseudotsuga menziesii, assembly GCA_001517045.1. Lineage (NCBI taxonomy): Eukaryota > Viridiplantae > Streptophyta > Pinopsida > Pinales > Pinaceae > Pseudotsuga > Pseudotsuga menziesii. The sequence goes on from LPNX010553636.1 coordinate 7,272, forward strand.
TGGAAAAATAAATAGAACTAAACATATCGATTTTTAATTATTTCAACAAATAAACACATGCTTTGCCTAACCTCATTACATGTGTTATTGCATAACTTTTTTTTCTCCCAAAGAACAACTATATACCTTTTTTATCCCAAAGAACAACTCTATACTCTTTATTGATAAAGTATATGAATCATGACAACAAGGTTAGCTTTATAAGTAATATACATCAAGAAAATGAAAAAATACATCAAGAAAAATTCAGCATGCTCTATATGAAAAAATAAATAAAACAAATAGAAGTATATGGAAAAATAAATAGACATTAGAGGAAATTTCAACTCAAAATGGGCCTCCTAAAAAGAATTAATAAAATAATAGTTAAAATAATAAAATAATATTTATTAATTTTGGAGGAAGAAATGAAAAAAACTACTTTTTTGTTTGTATTTTCGACATATCTCCCCATTTTTTTACTCAAATTTCGATCGGGAGAGCTCATTGGATGTGGAATTAAATTCTGCATTCAACAAGTACCCACTCGGGATACTTTTAACGGGCCCCGCTACCCCAAAAACAAGAAATACCTAAAAAACGTGATGATGACATCATCATCACGTTTTTTCAGGTATTTCTTTTTTTTGGGGTAGCGGGGTCTGTAAAAAATATTCCAAGTGAGTACTCGTTGGATGCGGAATTTAATTATGCATCCAACGAGCTCTCCCGATGGAAATTTGAGTAAAAACACAGGGAGATATGTCGAAAATACAAACAAAAAAAGTAGTTTTTTTATGATACCTATCCCCAAATTTATATTAAAAAGGTGTTTAAGACCTATATGGTATTTCAAATTTAAAGAAATTTCATTGGCTAACACATGATGACATGGAATTTGAATCATAGTTAAAAGGCCCATTTTGAGTTGAAATTTCCTCTAATGACTAAACATATTGATTTTTAATTATTTCAACAAATAAACACATTCTTTGCCTACCCTCAATACATGTGTTATTGCAGATTTTTTTTTCTCCCAAAGAATAGCTATATACTTTTTTCTACCAAATAACAACTATATACTCTTTATTGATAAAGTATATGAAGCATGACAACAAGGTCAGCTATATAAGTAATATACATCAATAGAAAATCACAGCATTATCAAAACATATACAACAATATCAAAATAGATGCAGTATCAAAATATATCAGTTGTATAAGAAATATACAGTAGTATCAAAACATATACATTACAACCAACACGTACATAAGAAAAAACCATAGGCCAAAAAAATCCACAATTAATATCCAAGTTAAACAAGCCAAACATATATAGTTGCAACCAAGGTCTATTTGAGTCCAACACAACACCAATATATACATAGGAACTGAAGGTATCATGGTTGTAAAAACTCAGCATAAACATTTCATGTCTTATGAGAATTTTTTATTGTCCAAAAAGACATAATGATAAGAAATCTAAAAATATAAAATATTACTACTTCCATAGAATTTGTGGTGTTTTCTCCACCATGTTTGTATCGAACTAAAAATTTGCAACTACCAGCATGCTTAAACCAAATCCCTATCCTATAGAGGGTACCACTGGGGGAACTAGTTAAGAGTTACAATATTGATATAAACATTTTATCATCATCAGCTCACTCATCTTATTGGAATAGGTCGCCGCAACTTCATTTTTGTCTAAGTTTCATCAACTGCATTCCAATCAACCTCATGCAACTTTTTAGGTACTGATAGAGATAAAAACATTCAAGTGTCTAAGGTTTCTAAACAAAGTCTTGATCTATCATCATTTTTTATATGATTCAACTTAGAGAATCCTCTTTCACAACTCGTAGCCCTTGCTAGAAGAATCAAAACAACTTGCCACAATTTCATCAAATTTGGGAAAGAATCACACCACTTTGGTTCACCTCTACATTGCTCCCATGCTCAAAACATGTTTTTCTTTGGATATGCTTGATGTAAAGTGACAACAAAACTTTCCATTTCACCTTCACATTTTTCAGTATCAATTAGAGGTGAGTTTCTAGTATCAAATTTTTCACATAGACGTAACAACCATCGTCTTGTTTCAGAATGTCTTTCATTCTCTTCTTCAAAGTAACAATGGGGACTAAAACGTTTTTCTGCATTAAATACCGACAAATCTGTAAACCTATCATTGAGACAATCAACCAACTTTTGGATAAATGCTTTTCATAAGTGAGTGTTATCTTCCATAGTACCAAACCCAAGCGAATTTGGTAAAGGTTCAAATCTTAATGAATGGACATGTGAAACACATGTATTATCAATAAACTCCAAATTTCCATTTTCTGATTTTTTTAAGAAATTTGAAACATGTTGAGAACCAGCCCCAAATTTGTTTCGCAAGAATATTCTTTGAAGAATATCAATGAGGACATCTAATTGCATGCCAATGGATGTTATATCGATGTGTTCCTCTTGAAATCGTTGACTCAACTTATTTAGTTCAGTCAAAACATCAGCAAGCAAATGGATGCAAAATTGAACTTGGAAAATTGTTTCCATTTCATACATCTTTCTATCATCATGTTTCCATTCTTGTAACAATGTTGGCATGATTTTAACAAGCCTCCTCATAACCTTCCCCCTAGAAAGCCATCGTATTTGATGAATTTGAAGTACTTGCAAACCTTCATGGATTCCTCTCATTGATGAAGCTCCATCTCAACCAAAACCCACCATTTTGTTTTTTGATAACTTCATCTCAAATAATAACCGCGATAATGCTTCATACATGGATTGTGCAGTGTTGTTTTTTTATTTTCAGAAGTTGAATAAATTTTATCATGCGTGAACCCCTCCCTCCATCCATTAGATATGTAATGTATACAATCAAGTGTTGCTCCATTGTTTTATATGTGCTTTCATCAACTAGAATGGAATAAAAAGGACTTGAACAAATTTATTCCTTTAACTTTTCCCAATAAACCTCTTTTGTTGTAGTTAAAAACTCCTTACCAGATGTGATATTAACATATGAAGAATATTCATTGGTTAATGGAATATTAGAAGTTTCCTTATACCTGTGCAAGTCACACAATACTTTGTATAATTATAAAGGTAAATCCCTTACATCCACAAAATACATAGTTTCCATAGCACTAATTATTCTAGATTTTTCAACATCCAACATAAGTTCAATGTGCTTTTGGATGGGAAAACATGGTTGTCTGGATTCATATTCCAATAGTTGGATCGAGTTTTTATGAGCCTCAGATGATGCATGGACATTTAATCCACTTTATTGGATTGTACTACTACCTTCCCTTGCAAATGGTGTATCTCCTTTGAATTTAACACACCATAAACACTTAATACTCTCATCACCATTTGGGCATATTATTGGATAAGCCCATTTGTGCAATAACTTCCATCCAAGTTTGAATGATCTTTTGGTACCTAGCCCTTTACCTTTGTTTTCTAGAGGACCTTCCTCTTCAATATTCTTTTCATTTTCAAAATCAACATCTTCTTCAACATGTACATCATGATGACTCAAGTTAAATACATTATCAAGCATTGTTTGTCTCCCATGTTTTTTAGGTCGACCAATTCTAAACATTGCATTTCAATAAATTACATCACAGAAAAATTCATTCATGATCCTCATAGAAACCCATAAAAAATGCAGTTGAGAAATAGAAGTCTGTGAATATCTACAATTTCTTTATAAGCCTATAACATGAAACCATTTTTAAAAAAATACTAAAATAAATATTAAACAGATTTTTATTTTTGCATAACTAAACAATAAAAAAAGACAAACATGTAAGGAAAAATATTATAAAAAAAAATTCCTACAAGAAAAAATATTATGCTCCGTAAATAATTCTATATCTTCCTCGCTTTTCAGAAATTGAATGATCATTTGGTGTATCTTAGAGGTAGGAGTTCTAGCAAGTTATGACAAAAACAAATCCTTATGAAGGTTTAATGTTGTAGATGGTACTTCTCCCTCCCATATTGTAATGATTTCTATATTTCACCAACTTGAGAATTTGTGATCTCATGGACTTGTTTTCTATTTAACAAGAGCACAAGTGTTTCATTCTATGCAAGAACTACAAAGATTCCTAGAAACCATATTAATCAGATTCATACAGTTGATGGAAAGGACGGTGAAAATCCAAGTACTTAGTTTGCATATTATAGGTACATAATTGCAAGCCAACAAACATTTGTGGGCATGCACAAGACATGGATAAACTTGTTTAAATTAGTTTCAAGTAAAAATTCATTTGACACTTAAAACCAATATCAAATCCTAAAACTAAATACCTGCAATAAGAGAGAGGCGGGCTCCCTAACTGATTGCTTGATCATGAAACAAATAAAGGTCTCTTAGTGTGTTGTTCCTCATTAACTCTACCAAGTTTCTATGGTGAAGTTTAATAATAAAGATATATGTTATGAAAATATATTGAGAAATATTAAAGTAATGATCTATGATCTAATGTCTAGGTAATTTTAATGTTGTCGTCTCATAGATTTGATTACATTTTTATTATATTCCTTGATAAATTATGAAGACATTCCTAAATAAGATAGGAAATATAAATTTGAATGAGATTTGGCTCGAATATTTATAGTATGAACAAGATTATAGAACATTCATTTATTGCCTTTATAATCTATGAAAACAATCCTAAGATATAGAAGCAAATTCTTAATTCAAGTGTTGTTTTGCTCAGAAATCATATGACTGTATGAACAAGACTATATACTTTAACATGCGATAATCACATTTGATCTCTATTTCTACTGAGCCCATAGTTAATTACAAAAATGCCATTTGATAGCCATATTAAAATAATTGAAGCAACACATATTCAAAATGCATGCAAAATCAAAATTCTACATCAATCACTTTAATGATTTCTAGTTATGTAGTGGGTGACAACTACCTACTATATACAAACCCTAAATATTGGCCACACTTTCAAGGTTTATAAATCCCTCCACCATTCTTATGGAATATCTGCATAATCTATCTTGTTATAAAATCCCATCAATCATATGAAGATATATCAAATGTCTACAATGTAAACTTTTATCCTAACTAAATCTGCATGGCAGACATGTCAAGGTAGAGTGAAGGGCTAAGAGAAGCATGTTGACCAAGCAGAGGGTTGGTCTTTTTCCTTTATAACCTAACTCACACCAAAAGTTCTTAGGAGGGTGTGCAAATCTTAGAATTTAGTGTCCATGGATATACACTATGATTTTGAATAACCTAAAAGTGGATGGGACTTAGGTCCACTGTCAATTTGAATATTTTATTTGGATAGGGGGTTGCTTGGTTTATTCTTTCCAATTAGTGGTATAGCCTAAATAGAATATATAAGGGCATTAACATATCATTGCATGCATAAAAATAACTAAACCATAGGCCACAAACATAACATAAGAAAATACCATGACATATTCAGGCATTAAGTGAGAGTAATGACCAAATAATTGTACTAACTCAAGAACATAGGAAACCCAATCACCAGATGTCACAACATTTGGGTACCCCATGGGCCACAATAGGTTTCTTGAATCTTAATAATAGAAATAGTAACCAATTAACTATTTTTTAGGGTCCCGACTCCTACTAGTAGTATGCAATATACCTCAATGATATCATTGGTTGTAATAGAGCCAGAAAATAGATTAGGGTTCTTAATCATAGAAATAGTAATCAATTAACTATTTTTTAGGGTCCTACCACTCTTATGGAGTATAGCTCAAACTTCCATTTCTTTAATTTTTAATGGGCCCTCAAGGCTTCAAATTTGAAGCCCGTATCGATGGCTACTTATCTCCCAGAGCGCATGGCCACGCTGTGGTCTTCATGAATCAACTTTTGAAATTAACACATATTTTATTATGTTTACCTAACCCCCCGAGAGGTATGTAATCTAGTGAGAGGTATCAAATTTGTGGAATGAGAATGGTCACTCAAAGCAAAAGCAATAATCCGATGAGTACAAGGTCTATTGGATCCAGGTTTCAAATTTGAAGCCTTGAGGGCATGTCAGGGAACTATTTAGATATGGCTTACTCCACAACTATTTGTAATTGATAAACTAAAGGAGAAAAGAAAAAATATGGCTTTCATGTTTCTAGTGGGCTCTGAGTGGGCTAAGTTCATATTAAAACCATGAAGGCATCCTCATCTCAAGAAAACATGAAACCAATCCTCCTAGTGAACTTTATCTTCATTCATGTGTCTCAACTTTATACGGCAGTAACCATTATCTTCACTTGATTAGGGAAATCTCTAGGCTTGTCTTCTTTTATATATATCACTCCCTTCCTCGCAACACTGAAGAGTAGTTGAATTAGAGATAGCTAAGAGCAGAGATCTAATAGTGGGTGCTGTTGGATACATTGGTAGAAGGTTTGTAAAATCCATCTTAGTATTAGGCCACCCTACTTTCGTTCTATGCAGGGAAGAAGTCGTGTGTGACATTGAGAAGGTGCATATGTTTCTCTCCTTCAAACAGGAGGGTGCCAAATTTTTAAAGGTATAAGCATTGCAATCTATATATTACTTGCTCACAAAGAAAGAAAAGGAGATTGGGATCTGATGTATATTTATGTGCAAGTTTCATTTGAGGATGTCCAAATCCTTGTGGAAGACTTGAAGTAGGTTGATGTTGTCATAAGTGCAGTTGCAATATTACACCACTTTAGAAATCAAATACTTCAACGACTTAAATTGGTGGAATCCATAAAAGAGGTTGGAAATATTTGTTATTACATTTCTTACTTCTCTAACTCGATAAGTTCAAGGGAAGGTTAAATCTATAACCCTTTCCTATGTAACATTGCAAATACATTAATAATATTCTTTTGCTTCATGAAAAACATTGCAGAGATTTCATCATTCTGAATTTGGGATGGAACCAGGTCCCAAACCACATGGAGCATGCTTTGGAACCGGGTAACGTTGTGTTTCGCTTTGTGCTTCTGGTGTTATTCTCTCCATTTTTGGAGATAAAGATCGATCTCTATAGTACCAAAAATAAAAGAATATCCATGGTAGTGGTCATTGGTTAAGAAACATAGCCAATAATTAAGATAAGACAATAAACAAATTATGATGTGGTGTTCTCGAACCCCTAACCACGAATTCAAGATTTGATGGATAAAGAGAAAACGATTATATTTCAATATTTACTGGCCCCATGTTCAATATCCATGAATGAAATTATTGAATTAGAGAAGGTGTTGGGACTCGTGATGAGAGTACTCATTCCAAGATCAGAGAAACTATTTGTGAATGCGGGCGTAGAGCATGGACCGTTTCTTGGGATTTGTGGTACTTTCCACTGACGAATTCAAGATTCACTGGATCAAGAGCAATCTCTTTCAATCAGTATCAGCCGCATGTTCAATATCTATGAAAGAAAAGCCTGAATTGGAGAAGGTGTTGGCGCTACAAATTGTGCTTTCAATTTTTATATTACTTGGATTTGTATGGAAAATATTCCAAATTCCTAATTTTTTTAACATGGTTATACATAATTTTTTATTAGATATTATGCCTATTTTATTAAGAAAAAATTATAACCTATATGGTTGACCATTTGATAGATGATTAGTTATTATAAAAAGAAGCTATTATAAAAAGAAATATATAAACTAGTTTTTATTGGCTCTTTTTATTAGTATTTTTTAATGAATAAATAAGAAAAATAATATATTAAATAAAGAGATTTAATTATAAGTACAAAAATCATATCTAGAACATAAGGAAATCTTATTAAAAATTAATTTCTTTGCAATTATTTTCATTATTTTTAATCAACATACTAAATATATGATTAACATGTGATACTTTCCCAAAATTACCCACACAAATTAATCAACATACTAAATATATGATTAACATGCAATACTTAGTATGAACTTTGGATATGGACTGTTGGCATAACTGAACCCATGACAAACCAGTAAACAACATTGAATAATCAGTTTCAATTAAAATAAGTAAATTAGCAAAGCCACAAGTAAAGTGGCATGTGAATATCAATAGGCACAACCAAAGATAGTTAGGTATTAAACAAAGCCTAAAATATATAATTGTATATCCATTATTCATACCAGATTGGTAGAGTTAATATAAGCACAAAACAAATACTATTAATAAAAAAATTGATATGAAAAAAACAAAAACAAATTTCTTACCTATTTCTTTATCCACTCTTTAACTAAAGGTTATTTAAATCTTAATCAAGATTCATTTATTAAGCATAAAAATTAAGAGGAGAGTGAAATGAATCCCTGCTGTACACTTCTTACACTTAGTGATCTGGTCAAGCAAGTAAAAAATCTAAGATAATATCTAAAAACCTATCAACATAATGAAAGAAGTTGAAAGCTAGTATCTAAATCACCTGTGATCTCACCAAAAAGAACCTACAAGCTCACTAAGTAAATAGTGTATCTAAATCACCTCACCGAACAGGGTATCTAAATCACCTCACCGAGAGGAACCTACAAGGTCTCTAAGTAAACAGTGTTCATTGAGTCACTGTGTAGCAAACCTAGAGGCCACTCGGCAAGCATTGTTAATTGAGTCGATCATGTAGTAAAGTTCGGAAGAAGAGGCTAGATGAAGATCTACTATTTAAATTCAACAGCAGAGGCTAAATCTACTATCTAACATAAATAGATTTCTAGTAAATAGATCTGCTAGCTAACTATATTTCTATTGATTATGGATTTCCATCCATCACTTTTCTGGTAAATGGATCTGGTTTGAAAATGAATTTGTGTAATTAATTGCATGGATTCCATTTATTTGGTTTTTGTCTTAGTTCTATCCTTTTCCATGATTTTAATAGTGTGCATTCCTAATTCATTCATTTTAAGGGACAATTTAAAGGAAACAAAAGGTAATACGAGTCCAAAGGGCGGATTCATAATGTCATATAGTCATATTATATTTTTTTACCTATATATGATAGGACTATGGATATGAAATCCCACCTTGTCAAATTTGCTACTATTTTCTAGGGTCTTAAAGATAATCCAAATGTTATGGCTAAATGATTACCTTGCGCTCTCTCTGGTGTTTCCTTTCCTTTAAGTGGTTCTAGTGCTTGCATGAGTACTCCATAAACACTTTTACTTGTTGTGTGAGTAATTCCTATCCATCTACTCCCTATGCACTTATAATGATTTCGAGATTATTACCCTTACTATGATTCACTAAGGGAATGCAAGATGGCCAATTACTTTATCCAGCACTTGAAACTTTCCCTCTCATGGTACAAGACTTTCCATGATTTTAATACTATGCATTCCTAATTCGTTCCTTTTAAGGGACGATTTAAAGGCAACGAAAGGTAATATAAGTCCAGACTCCAAAGGTTGCTCATAAACGAAGAAAAAAACTAGTGGTTAGGGACTCGAGAGATGCAAAGCCATAGCGAAGTGAACCAACAGGCCTAACCAACAAGCCTAAGTTGACGAGGCCAACTTGTAGAATACAATGGTAGTGAACTCTGATCCAAGACTATTGATCAGAGAGGCTACACCAACCATCAATGCCATCACTAGAGAAGAAATAACCAGAAAAAATGATCAAAGAAATAATATCAAGGTTATACTATCCATATTTGACCTGATTAAGGTTATAATATCAATCTGATCGATTCAAACTTCAAATATATCAGGGACCAAGGTTCACCACTTTTACATAAAACTTTGACAAGATTTTGAGTATGTATGTTTTATCATGAATTTTGGAAAGTTTATCGTAAATCTTGGAATTTTACTATATAGAGCTTTAGGTAAATCTCCAAGTTTCTACCCATTTTCAAGATCCTGAAATGACTTTGAAATTTGGAATCCTTAAAAATTTAAATGAATGGAGTGTCCACAAGAAAATCCTATATCTACCTAACCAGAATTCATGACACATTTAAACATATTACCATCATATTCCACCTTTTACAATCAAAATGTCTCCTAGAATACCATCAAATTCATGGTTTAGATGGAAGGTTGGGCGACGGGCCTAATCCCAACAATGGCACCCAAACTGTTTGTATCCATAATCCAACCATTTTTACTTATTACTGTCCAGACTATAAACTCATTTTACCCCAATAAACTTCTCAACTAGGGTTTTGCTTAAAAGTAGACATGAAAAATAATGGGTTAACTTCCATACATAACTCAGTTTTCTAAAATTGGAAACCAGTTTATATTGTGAAATTGAACATACAGGAAAATAATATAATGAATTTTAGGACTCCTCGGAGGACCCCAAATTGCAATATTTTAAAACGGAAAGTTCACAAGATATGGTTGTAGCTTATGCTATACACAATGATCTTCATCCAGTGACTAGAGGAACTCTACCCACAAGAGTTAATGACTCTACACCTATGCTTCCATGATCCTCTCATTGGGGAGAGCTACCTCCACCTTTAAATTCATCCACCAAAACCCTTATCCCAATGAATCTACATTCCATCTCACAGCTTCCGACTCTGAAACACTGTAACCCTCCATGGAGAAACCACAGTGCAGAGCCCAAGACAACTACCGGCGGGCCACTAAGTTCATATTAAGCAATCCATCTCTAAACTTTAAATGAATCCATGTGAAGCCCTAAAAAATAAATTTTGAAATATAGAATAAGATGGATAAAATAGTGTACATACCTATAACTTCATTTTTCTTCTTAGCCGAATCACATTCACCAGTTCTTGCTTCACTTATTTCGATTCCTAGTGATCCCAGACTCCCAGAGTCCCAGTAGCAATAAACCAAGATGCAAATTTCTTTATTTTGGGTCATTTAGAGCTGCCAACTACAAATTGAAATGGCTAGGAAATGGGTGGGCTCTCTGAACAGATTCAGAAGAAAACCATAGGGAAAGCAACATGCTTTATTTGACGAAAACACATTGATGGGAAAAGAAAACCTAGGATGGGTAGGGGTCCAGGGAGCCTTACTGCATAAAGACTACATAAGTTTCAACTTTCAGCCTTCCAGATGATGGAATTTTCCCCCAAACCACCGAATTAGAGGCCAAATTCCAAGTTCAAGCACAAATGAGACCCACTGACCCAGGCTACAACTTGCAGTCGCTTTCTTAATGAAATATGCCATTAAACAACTCATTGAAATCAAGCTGCAGGAATTAGGCATTAATGCTACCACTACCAAGCTCCAGGCTACCTAGTACCAACTACCATTGCCAATTTGCCGGTGGCCAGGATCCAGCTTATTTCAACTCGTGCCTGCATGCAGCTTGGCTGTGTGATGGGTGAAATCACTGAAATGGCATTAAAAACTGTTTAAAATATTCAATAATATTTATTAAATTCATGAAACCTTAACCTAGTAATAATAGTTTACAAATTACAACTTTACACATTTTAATTTTTGCGATTCAGGAATGGGAAATTCCTACTCCACACAACAATCAATTGTATCGACAAAACTGACCCTATTTGTCTCCATCCAATCAATTGACTACATTGCACAACATAGAGTCTAATATACCTATCAAACACAAAGCATCCTAGATCCTCAACCAGCTAGGTCAAAAGACAAACTTGGAACTCCTCTCCACCAGCAACTCGAAAACCCAGTTCCAAAATGCAACTTTCCAACAACAGACTCCAATCTCCCTTGATCAACCAGAACAACACAGCCTCTCCAGTTCAACAATTCAAACAAGAAACCCCACCAAACAGGAACTCTCAATGCAAAGGACACTAGAAACGTTGACTGCAATTCCCATCCACAGGAAACCGAGAACTCCAAGTCGTAAATGCAAGGTTGAACCCCAATTTCCCTCCATGGACCAGACTGCAACTCCTCTAGTCTAACAATTCCAACGAGAAATCTCACCAAATAATAAACCCGTGATCAAATAAAATCCAAATGAAAAGCCGATGCAATCCCATCCAATTCTATGAACTCCATAGTCAAATTGTTCCCACTGCATTGAAATGTTAATAAAAATTCCATCAAAATTGTACCCACTACATTGATGTCACGAAGGCATCAATACATAATCGATACATTTAAAATAAAAATAGTTGAAGCTGTGAGCGGAGGCTTCCATGCCATTGGGAATGGTAAATTGTAATTAATAGTTATCTGTGGCTTAATGACGTTTGGTAATGTTCAAAAATTAGGGTTTACGTAACAATTAAGTTTTAACCAGCCAACTTCCAAGCTTGGAAAGACATGCCGCAGGTTGCAGTGATCACGATTCACAATTCACAGAATCACCATGTATTTCGGGTGACGAGTCCCATTGAAAACTCAAGTGACGAGCCCCACTTAAAAAACTATTAAACTAGCAAATTTTGGTGTCACCCTTCAAGAGAAATTTTAATCAACCATTAATAGTTTCATTATTGACGGGCATGTTAACGAATTAAATTTTTTTTGCATATTAAAAATTATTTCAATCTTCTATGACAGGTAAAATGGTGCTTGACGGGCCCTCAAGGCTTAAAATTTGAAGCGTGGTTAGCACCATTCTATCGTAGTAAGCTCTATGGAATAGATTCAATCCCTTGTGTAATATTTGGAAGGAAGGAATGACACCACTATTGGTTATTTAGGATTACTTTATTTATTTATTTTATAAAATGTGGTTATGATAGGTAGTTATGTTCGGTTGCATTGGGTATGGAGGCGTCTATTGCTTAGGATGGAAACTTCCTATTATATCTTCAATATTATATTGAAATTGTGTTGCGAACTAAATACACCCATCATCATCAAGAGCGAAGGTTATCCGGTAATGGTGTTATTAGATTTTACCTATTGGATTTTACTACAATTTTCTCTTACTTAAATCCTTGATTCTGCTTTCAGATTCGTCTATTTTCCTACAAAACATTCATAATATTGTCAATCGTTCATTCCAATCATAGGTAGCAGGATTTTTTAACATTCTTGCCAGAATATTTTTCAGTATCGCCTGTCTTTCAAATCACAAGTACATACTGAACATGGCTTTTTGTTGATTTGTTCCCCTATAATCAATCTAAAATAAAGAATTTTTGAATTGTGGTTGATTTCTAAAGGATTTTGATTTAAAATGTAAAACGATACAATGAAGTAAAACAATACTTGCAAACCTTAGATATACATATGAGAAGCATAATGTGATATCTACAAACCCTACTATTAGAAAATAAAGAGTCCTGTAAAGAGTATACCAGCGTCGATCCAAATCCTAGGCTCTATCAAGCATCGAGAGGGATCAAACTCTCTAGGTGCAAACCTCTCTAGGTATTAATACACCATTAGAACTCATCAATGTAGCTACTAATTTATGCATTAATATTAATACACCATACACTGAAACCTATGTAAAGAAAAAACTTATTGTGCAAGTTAATGAAATGCTAATAAAATTATGTTACTGAAATTCAATATATTTTAAAATATGACACTTTTCAATTTGACTATATTTACATATATAATTAATTTTTTTATTTAAAACATATTTAGAAAAAGTGTGATTTAAAAACTTTTTATTATTTAAATTATTAAAACATTATATTTATTAAAACATTAAATTTCTTAAAACATTATATAATATTATACTATTCCATAAATAGACTATATTTTCAATTATATTTTAAAAACTTTATTTTAAAAAGCATTTTTACTATTCAAACTATTAAAACAATATATCTATTAAAACATTATAATATTATATTATTTCATAAAATGACTATATTTTCAATTATATTTTAAAAACCATATTTAAAATATAATTGAAAAAAACCTTATTAATATACATTTCTTTAAATATTTTTTATTATTATAAATGATTAACTATTAAAAACCATGTTTTAATAGTTATATTTCATAGTCCCATAATTTAAAAACCCTTATTTAAACCCTTGCAATACTATCTTAAATGTAAACATTAAATTATTTCAAACCTAAAGATTACATACATTTTAATACTATCCTAAATATAACTTCAAGTGAGATGTAGAATCATGTTAATATGGTTCTTACGTATTGAATAAATTAAAGTATATTAGTATTCAAAACATCTACCTCATACATGGTTTTAAAACCATGTGTACGGCCTTCCTAAACCATATACAATAAAAACCATGGGTTGTTTAGGAGGCTTTGCACATGGCTTTAAAACCATTTGCAAGGCCCTTCTAAACCATGTACAATATAACCATGGGTTCTTTAGAATTTCCTGCACATGGTTTTAAAACCATTTGCAAGGCCCTACTAAACCATGTACAATAAAACCATGGGTTGTTTAGGAGGCCTTGCACATGGTTTCAACATTTTTTTGCCAATAATTAATTAATTAATTAATTATTATTTTGTTAGGGATGAACATTACAACATATCCCCATATTGGGTTGTTTGTGTGGCGCACATTGTTTTGGGGGGGATAATTAAAATTTTTATTTTTTATTAGTAATTTTAATTTTGTGTAGGCCGACATGTTGGGTATAAAATTTATTATTATTTTATTAGAGCGCCACTTACAAATGTGACAACATCTCTCCCATACTAGGATGGAGAGCACCTCGCTTCTCTCGGTGCAATCATGTAATGCATTGAATTTAGTAGACTTATAGAGAGTCTTACAAGTTTGAGAAGGGTTTCAAACCTTAAAAGAAATCTTATGCACTAACCTGGAAATACAAATCTAAGCTCCGAACCCATACAACATACTTCAATAAAACCCTGTAAAACCTTGAACAAATCAAATAGAGGGATTAGACTTTGTGAATCTTCTTTGTTGGAGAAGTGAGCGCTAGAAGGTTCCTTAACAGTGAGTCATAGAAGGTTCCTTACTTCAAATAAGCTATTTCTAGGATGGTTGCATTTGCGTATGACCTATAGGAGAAAAAGAAAAATGTATTAATACATTAAGAGCGACAAATAAAGCATAAAATAAGCATCGGACTAAACATAACACATTACCATATGAGAATCCTTGAGAAAGCTATGAAATCCCATGATGTATTGGTTGTTGGATCCATACTGAGCTTAAAAATAGTGTTAACGCTTCCTTGAAGTGTTGGATTCATACATTCACACCTGCGCTCAACGAACAAGTTGATAACAATGATAAATATCCTCCATGGTGGAGCATAACATAGTCAAAATATGAATAATGAATCCTAGAGACCCTTCTTCCAACTAAAATTCTATTTAGAGTTAGGGGAAATACTATATGATGTAAACCGAGAAGAATTAGAGCGATAATTTGGAAGTGCACTCAATGAACAAACTGATAATGATAACAAGGTTGAAGCTTCACCATGGATAAGCAAAGTAGAGCCAAAACCTCAATATTGAATCCTTGAGGCCGTGCTTCCAGGTAAAATTCGTCTTAATCTCTAAAACAAGGAAAGAACAAGTTAAGAAGCATCATATACTTCAATGTTAGTTGTTTGTACTAAATCCTAGGATCCTAGAAAATGAAAGGGTAGGGAGCATGATAGGGTTTTGTCTTATTTGTATGTGTTGAATTCCATCTCTCAAGCTAGTGCGAAACCACACTAAAGTTTTTGACTCTGATACCATTAAGTCATTTTTTGACTAGGTACTCAACTTTGAACATGATTATACCAACAAATAATAAGGTCTAAATCGGCACATGGTACTAAGTAATCCTCCATCCTGTGGCCCAATAACATATGTCAGTTACTACAAAAATTAATAAATGTAGCATTATATACCTAATTATTGAAAAGGATTCCTTGGTATATACATCTACATAAATTTAGCTATCAACTATGAAAAAACTTAAAACCAAAAAAAAACCATGAACTAACCAATAACTTAAATCCACAAATGAGTTCTTTACTAGCCATTTTTTTAGCTTCCTTACCACTATATATGCCTTTTGAGTTGGGTATCTATACATATTCAAGCTCCATAGGATTTTTATTTGAAATCTAAAACGATAAAATGAAGTAAAACAGTACCTACAAACCCTATATACATATTATAAATACATTGAAGTAACCCGATATCTGCAAACCCTACTATTAGAAAATGAAAAATCTAATACAGAGTCTTATACAGACTCTATCCTGTAATACGTTGAATTTCATAGACTTATAGAGAGTCTTACAAGTTCAAGAAAGGTTTCAAAACTTCAGAAAAAACTTATGTCCTAGCTTGCAAATACATAGCTAAGCTTTGAATTCATACAACGTAATTCAAAAAAACCATGTAAATCCTTGAATAGAACATATATACTTACAGTGCTAAACAAAATATGAATATAGATGATATATCCTTATATATATATTTATATGTAAGAGGGATTTTACCCTGAAGAAGGCTCTCAACGGTGTTAGAATTTCATTTCACTTAGGACCATAGTCTCATTTGTTTTTACCTATACTAGATGGTCCAAACCATGGTCTATGATGTTTGCCTAAGGTTAGTGGGGGTTTAAGACCATTAATGACTACCAATGCCCTCATTTTGGTCAACCAAGAGATAACGTGCCTCGTTTATGACCAATTGGTCCCTAGGGGCACTCCCATCCCTTAATTTGTGGATATGGGTTTGACCAAGAGCGCTTGTGCATTATATTTGGGCTTTTTTGCCTCTTTTGGTCCTTTTTTATTTCCTAGAGCCACACCCATGCCACCATTCACTCCACCATGTTTGGGCCACCTTCATTTATGACCACCCATTCCATCCCAATATTCACTTTAGACATTTGTGGTGATTTGAGGAGGTTTGGGATCCTATTGGTCAACCTAGGGGGGTTTTAAGGTCCAATGTAATCCTACCACATGTATGTCATTTGTCTGCCTCCAAAGGATAAGGATTTTATCATATTGTATTATAGTGATCATCTAAAAATGTTTTCATATTGGACTGTAATAGATACTTCAATTATTGGCCGCATTCCTTTATGGCATTTTGCCTCTTTTACATTGTTTTGTGATTGTCTTATCAAATTATTGCATTGCAAGGATTCTCTTAGATTGTATATATTGATGTGAATAAGAATTTTAGATGGTATCATAGATCAATGATCTTCTAATCAAATCCATATATTTCAAATTATAAATCCAGGGTTTCATTTTGAGGATTGAGTGTTTGCATTGCAGGTTAATCAGTGGTTCTTTGTCACCCAATTCACAACAATAAATGGAGCAGTCTCATGTCACCTTGTTCACTCCATTCAACTACTTTGAGTGGAAGTATGAAGTGGTAATTCAACCGAGATCTAGGGGTCTCTACAGATTTATCACGGGCACAAAAAATTAGTCGAACTCGACTCTTAATAAGTCCAAGTATTTTAACAAAATGGATGAATAATTTCGGATGCTATGTCTCAGTATCTTGAGAGACCTCTTGTTTCATGTTTATAGTCTCACAACATTGAATGAAGTGTGGCTCAAGGTTGAGTCACTATTTTGGAAGACTAATGAACTAAGGGGCTATTAACTTGAGAATGATTTGATATCCTTAAGCCCAACACATTTCGACACGATCCAATACTTCTTCACCAAGTTCAAATCCTTGCTTCTTTAGTTGAAGCAATGTGTCATTGAAAAAAGGGAACAGTAGTTGATTATATCCATACTTTAGAAGCTAGGTCCTAAATACTCTATGTTTGTTTCGACATTTCACTCAGGAAAGCTCACAGTTATAAATTGGAGGATTCCATCTTTGGAAGACTTCATGGAGTCTCTGAATAAAGAACATGACAAGTTGGCTCATATGGGTGCCATCAAACCTACCAAGGACCAAGTCCTTGCAACAAATGATTTGAAGCATGCAACGGGAAAGAGAAAGCAAAAAGATTCGAAGCAACAAGAGAGGAAGGAAGACAAAGAGAAGCCCAAATATTATGATGGAGTTTTGAATCCTAGCAAGGAGAAAGGGAAGAAGCAAGAGAAGTCGACACCCTAAGAGTTCATGCATGAAGAGAACCATTGACATGATGGTGCAACTTATTGAGAAGAACAATGTCCCTTTTCTAGATGGAGCAAAGAAGAAGGATGGTAGTTCGAATTCTGAACACAAGGAGATATGCCATGCATTGGTGGCTAGTATTACTAGATATTCCTCCTTCATCATAGATTTGGGTGCCTCAAGGCACATGACTTATACAGAAGAATCCTTCTCTGCTATCCATACATATAGTGGTCCATCCATCCTTATGGGAGATGACTCAGAGATCCGAGCGAAAGGAATTGGTAGGATCAATCTAGACAATGGGTACTTTGACAATGTGTTGTTTCTGATAGATATTGCAAAAAATATACTCTATGTATACCAAATGACCCACACTAGTTCAGAAAAGAGAGTGACACTCACTCAAGAAGATGTGGAAATTTATGAAGTTTCTACTAAGAAACTGGTTGCAGTGGGTGTTGCAGATCATGAGCCAAGGATGTACAATTTTTTCCACTTTCTTATTACTCCTTAGAAACTGTGATTCTCTCACATGCCAATGAGATTAGTAGGCTATGGTATGAGAGGTTTGGAAACCTCAAATACATATATGTTCAATATTTAATCAAAGAAAATATTTAAGCATTGTTGGGAAGCATGCACAGCGCAAGTATGATAAAGAAAAGGAAACAAGGGTTGTTCACGTCCTTGAATTCATCCATTCATATTTGATAGGTCCTATTCCCACACCCTCCTATGGAAATTCAAGGTATGTACTAACATTGATTGATGATTTTTCAAGATATTCTTGGGTGTTCTTCCTCATGTTAAAGTCTAAAGTGTTTGAAATATTCAAACTTTTCAAATCTTTGTTTGAGAACTTCAGTGGGAAGTAAATAGGGTTCTTAAGGAATGAAAATGGGAGAGAATATGTCAATAAGAACCTACTGCAACTATGTGCAGATAATGACATTCAAATGAAACAGTTAGTGCCCTACACACCACAACAAAATGGTGTGGTAGTTCACAAGAATAGATCATTAAAGGGGATGGCCACTTCCATGTTGGAGGCTAAGTATTTGTCTCGTAAGCTTTGAGATGAAGCCATAAATTGTGTTGCATTTGTTTAGAACATATTTCCACACAAATCCTTAGAATACATAACTCCATTCAAGTCTTGGAGAGGACACAGTCCTGATGCGTCTCACCATAGGGTGTTTGGCTCAAAAACATGGGCTAGGATACCTCCCGAGAAGAGAAAATCCTTGTAGCCCCAAATAAAGGAGTCCATAATGGTTAGATCTACTTAATATGAAAATTGATACAGCATATTTGATCCCTCATCTTGTAAAAAATTCATTAAGAGGAGTAATCAGTTCGAAGAAGAGCCTATGCAAGAGGTTGAACTAGAAGAAGGGGAATGCTCACATCTTCTAGTAAATGATGATGTAACTAATTTTTCCATTTATATTTTTTATAATTCTGATATGGAGTATGAGTATAATGACATGCATGTATATCATGAATCTCCCACAAGGCCAAAATGGGATGAGAAAACCATACAAGCAACTAGTGATTTTGCAGGGGATCTATTATACACTAGGAAGACTAGATCTCAATTTTACAATGCTTTATACACTTGTGATTTTAATAGGGCCTAAGAGGTATTTTATGATGTTTATATATGATCCATATTCATACAAAGAAGCATAAAATGACCCAATATGGAAATCATCCATGCAAGAAGAGTTCAAATCTTTGCAAGACAATGAAACTTGGAATTTGGTTCCTCTACCTTCCAAGAGGAAACTAGTGCAACATAAGTGTGTGTATTGAAACACAATGGTTGTTGATGGTTCTAAAGTGAATTATAAGGACAAATTTGTTTCCAAGGGGTTCTCTCAAGTCCATGGAGTGGACTATACTGAGGCATTTGCACCAGTGGAAAAGATGGATTCAACCAGGATAGTTTTGGCCATTGTTGCATCCAAACGATGGGAAGTGCACCATATGGATGTGAAGAGTGATTTTATTCATGGAGGCCTTCACAAGGATATTTATATGTAGCATAATGAAGGTTTCATACTTTTTTATAGGTTGACTAAGTGTATATATGGCCTCAAGCAAGATCCCACAACTTGGTATGCCAACATGGACAACTTCCTTCTCTCACAAGGTTTTGAAAGATGATGATTTCAATACTAATGTTTATTTGAAGCATTTATATGACTCTATTCTAATCATTGTACTCTATGTTGATGATATTTTGATCACTGGAAGTTTCATTGTTGATATATTTTTAGTTAAGTCTTCATTGCATTGTGCATTTTAAATGACTAATCGAGGATTGTTGAAACAATTTCTTGGCATGGAGATTGAGCAATATGATGTAGCTATCAAGGTTATCTAGTAAAAGTATGCTTCATAACTCTTACATAAGTTGAAAATTTCTGAATGTAAATTTTCTAAGTGTCCCTTCCTTCCAAGCGTAAAACTAGGTAATTTTGGTTTGTCTCCATTGGTGGACAACTTGTTTTATAGACAACTAGTTGGGAACTTGTTGTATCTCACACACTCTAAACTTCATTTAGATTATGCAGTAGGTTTTTTTCCAATACATACAAAATATCCTCATGATATCCTTTGGAAGGATGCCAAATGGATCTTGCATTATGTGGAAAGAACCAAACATTTTACGTGACACTTTGCAGCTAGTTCTCCACTGGAACTGGTTGGATTTACTTATTCTTATTGGGCTGAAGATAGAACTGACAAAAATTCCAGTTTAGGTTATGTATTAATTCTTACACATGGTCCTATTTTCTTTTCAAGTAAGAAACAAAACATTATTTCCTTATTTTCAGTTGAGGTCGAGTACAAAGGAGCAGTGAATGTAGCTACACAATGTGTGTGGTTGCAAGGCATTCTTGGAGAACTTACTTTTGAATTTGATTCGCCCACTGTCATTTGGTGTGATAATAAAAGAGAAATCAATATATCTATAGATTCAGCACAGAGATAGAGGACCATGCACATTCAAATACACATGCACTGCATCAAGACCTTGGTGCATGACCAACTGATATCATTGCAACATTCCCTATCTACTGAGCTAACTGTTGACATCTTCACCAAGAGATTCACTGAGAAGACCTTCTGTTACCTTATATCACTCCTTGGGGTGGGTGACACATGGTGAAGACTAATATTTACTTCACATACTTTTGCTTCATGTCCATTTTTTAGGGGAGTTTTTCCTCCTTACCTTGGTTATATGGACTAATCAAATAGTAAGAGGTGAATTGAGCCTTAGTTTCCAAGGGATCACTTTGACTTGGATACACTAAGTGAGTATTAAAAGGGGGTGTTAGAAAATTATTTCACCTATGACCCTAGCCCCATTCTTTTTTACCTATGCTAGATGGTCCAAACCATGGTCTATGATGTATGCCTAACGTTGTTGGGTACTTTTGGGCCATTAATGACCACCAAATCCCTCATTTTGGTTAACCAAGAGATAAGGCGCCTCATTTATAACCACTTGGTCCCTAGGGGCAATCCCATACATTAATTTGTGGATTTGGTTTTGACCAGAGGAACTCATGCATTGTATTTGGGTGATTTTCCCCTCTTTCGGTCCTTTTGGACTGCATAGAGCCACTCCCACACCAGCATTCACTCCACCACATATGGACCACCATCATTTATGATCACCCATGCCATCCCAACATTCATATTAGACATTCTTAACTATTTTAGGTGGTTTGAGATACTATTGGTCAACCTAAGGTAGTTATGAGGTCCAATGTAAGATTGCCACATGTATGCCATTTGATTGCCTCCAAAGGCTAATGATTTTCTCATATTGTATTATAATGATGCTCTAAACATGTTTACATGTTGGACTGTATTAGAAACTTTAATTATTGGTATCATTCATTTGTGTCATTTTTCCCTTTTTACACTATTTTGTGCTTGCCTTGTCAAATTCTTGAATTGTCAGAATTCTCTTAGATTACAGATCTTGTTGTGAATCAAAATTTTACAAACATTTCATTTTATTATTTTTGTTGTTTCTGTTCTACTATGAAAGTCATTGACGAACCTTAACCCATGTTATCTCTCTCTAATGAGCATAGATCTAAATGTAACATTTACATTTACTTTTCATCTCTCAGTTTAGTATTGTTCCAACCAACAATAAAAATGTGGACCTTCATACCTCTGTAACATTTTATGCACACGGTAATGTTTTATATTCAGTTCAGTGATAATTTTCTCTCTCTCTTTATATATATATTAGAAGCCAAATTCCGATAATTATACACAAGTATCCTCTCCAAACCATTTTGTTAGAATGAATAAAATCACACATAATACATCTAAATGAATTCTCTAAACCATTTATTCATCTCTAAACCATTTTGTAAGAATAAATAGAATCACACATAATACATCTAGATGAATTCAAATATCAAGTAAGAAATAACTTTAAACCCGAAACAAGTTCTTTACTATCCATTTTCTAGAATAAACATATAATAAAGGTATTAAAATATTGCAGAGAACATAACATGATTGTTACAAGAAGGATAATCCGTCTCTATACATATTTTGTTAGGACTCTTTTTTTCTGTTTGCATCATATCAAACGTGAATGAAAATCTTTGTATACATATTGACTTAAGCATGGAAGACAAACCATGTATCAATTTAGGTAAGTAAGTTCTATTGATGTTATATATATATATATATATATATATATATATTTATATATATTGTTATATATGTTTTTTTAAATAAATAATTATAATATATATCACATATATATCTACTGCAAACCGTTTTAGATGATTAAGTATGGCTTGGTTATTAAACCTATATATATAGGTTTAGTTGGAGTCGCCCCATCTTCTGCGCATTCCTTTGCCATTCCCCGGTTCTTAATTAATACAATAATATCTGCATGATATAACGGATACATATTTGAATTAAATTAAAGGATGAACCTTTTAAAATATCTATTGTTGTGTTGACAGGCGTTCTATAGCTCACTATGAGGGAGATTTTGTAACGTTTACCATGAGGGAGATTTTATAAAGTTTGTCCATCTTGTAACGTTTGTTATTGACAAAATAATAAAACATAACAAAATAAATGTCGATCAAAATAACAACACGATATGGGAGAGTTGTTATAATGTTCCTACCTAACAAAATAATAAAAAATAAAAAATTGAATTATCCGCAAAAAAATGTTGAAAACCATGTGCAAGGTCTCTTACATAACCATGGTTTTATTGTACATGGTTTAGGAGGGCCTTGCAAATGGTTTTAAAACCATGTGCAAGGCCTCCTAAACAACCCATTGTTTTATTGTACATGGTTTAGCATGGCCTTCCAAATGGTTTTAAGACCATGTGCAAGGTCTTCTCAACAACCCATTGTTTTAGGAGGGCCTTGCACATGGTTTTAAAACCATGTATGGGGCAGATATTGTAATGTTCATTACTAATAAAATAAAAAATATTATATGTGGTTATAAATAATATTAAATATTTATAATAAAGTATTATATGTCAACCTTAAATAAAAAGATGAGTCTTTTAGTTTGAATTAAATCAATGGCGATATATATGACACACCAAAATCGATAGCTCCTTGAATGCAATACTTAAGAATAAGTTTGAGTCGAGAATAAAATTTGAACCTATACTCGTAGTACATCAATAAAATAGTAACCTATTTGTCGATAGTAAAGTTTATCTGACGTGTTGAATGTGTTATATATTTTTGTTATTTGAAAGTGAAGTTCAAGTCTCTCTATATAAGACGGCAAGGCCTACATTAACAAAGGAGGAGTGAAGTTTAACTCGTGTCATTTAAACATTTATATATATGGACAATTATAGTAAAATGTATTATGTTTGAACATGTGTAGTGTGTTAAATTCATTTCTTATTTAAACATTTATATATGGGCAATTACACTAAAATTTATAACAAGTATCCCATGTTAATTCATTTCTTTTATAAACTAGGGAAGGAATGATAAGTACAAAGGTGTGGGTTATATTTTCACACTAGTGTAAGAGTGCATTTTTTTATAAATGTAATTGATATAAATAAATGGATATTGGAATGAATGTATTACGATATAGTTATAGTGTGTTTAGAAAATGGATATTACATATTGGTATAAGTTTCTTAACCTATAAGAAATTACATAATTTTTTAGAATATCGTTTAAATAAAAAAGGGTTTATATAAAAATGAGTATTTAGGGGTTATTATATGATGATGATTTAAACTTGTTGCGATGGGTGTATTTTAATTGGAGATTGGGTTGATATGAAGGAAATGTTGTAACGGAGGTTATGAGTTATTTTATTTATTTGTGCGAGTATTATTTAAGTATGTTTTGGATGTTACGAAATGGATTATAATTAATTAATGGAATGGATGTTACTTCTTTATGACGTCAATGAAATGAAAGTTATGAGTGATAAAAGGGGTTATAACTCTTAATAAGTCATGTAATTATAAAGATTTTTTGTGTGATTATAAATAGGATGGAGATTTTTTTATATGAAAGCATGTGATAGGTTTTATATTTATTGAGCCCATCTCATATTTCATATATGTTCAAGTTTTGATGATAAAAAGAGAACGATATCACATAATGTATGTACATAAATTTAAATATCAAGTAAACAATAAATTAAAACCCTTAAACAATTTTTTTACTAACCATTTGTTAGAATAATCACATAGCAAACGTATTAAAGTATTGCATAAAAATAGAACATATATAATTACAAGTCTATCATATCAAATATGATTAAAACATTAAAGGAGTTATTTACTAGCCATTTGCTACACTAAACACATAGCTAACTTAACTCCTTATAGGTGTATATGGTTATATTCTTAGCAATATTATCGAGTTTAACATTATATGCCTATGCGTATCATGAATTTGTAACATTCTACTATCCCTGTACACGTATTTCTTAAACAATGAGATTATAAATATCAGAAAACTCATCTTCTAACAAATGGGTAGAAGATTCACACAGTTTATTTATAATTCTTTTCTACTTCCAAAAGGCCCGGTATTTTCTCTATCTCTAAATTTGATATTGTTAAATGAAGTAGCGCTGGGATGGAACTTCTATATCCTAACTTGTGCATGTTTTGTTTCCTTCCTTCGTGAGGTTGGGAACTTCTATATCCTAACTAGTAATGGATAACACTTTTGTTTGTAGGTTTAATCATGTTGAATATGCAAAATGTGATGTTAGCAAACATGAAACATAAAAATTAGCATAATTATTTGTTTTTTTATCCAATTATGCAAAATGTGAGTCTATCAAATGTGAAATATAACAATTATCATTGTTAAAACTTGTTTAAATGTTACAATCGGTTTGAGATTTGGGATTTAATATCGCCACCAAACACAATAGTCATGGATTCCTTGTGACCATGCATTAGATATCTACATGGAGGTCAAAACTTCATAGGTTAAGGACTAACTCCTTGGCATATAACAAAAAATAATAGGTGTATAGAAAGTGGAGGACTAGACATAATATAGGTACATGAATTCAAATATGAACTAAACAATAAGCTGACTTAAGTTCAGGAAATATCGTACTATTGGAAATGCACTCTTAATATTTTAATATTGTATATGAAGCAATGATTGTATGGAGCCAACGTCATGATACACAATAGAATGGAACATAAACATAACTACCTTTATGTCTCACCCTATAGCTACCACCAATGGGGCATAACCTCACATGTCCAAGCCTCGTGGTAAAGAGTTATGGATAGTGGTGCAATCTTCCATCCTGCCATACTGCAGAAGAAAGTTGATCCGAATTTCAAGGGGCATATGGTCTAAATTCGAATGTATAATTCATAAAAGCATTAAATGGAGAGGCCACCCCCTCCCATCCAAGGTATTTTACAACCCACGGTTTTGTTCCATGGTAAGGCTTCAAGGAAAAAATGTACCTCTCCCACCCATGGTTTTGTCCCATGGTATGGCCCCAAGAAACATTGTAATAATTCTAGAAAAAGGCTCTATTCCTTCTCAATAAAGCATTGAAGGATTGTTTGCATCAAACCTTTCTCTTATTCTATTAAGTTATTTTTTAGTTATTGGTTCTGAGTGTCTTTCTTAGTAAAGTTTGACAGGTGAGGCTGAAAGAACCCTCTTTGAGCCTCACCCCTCCATGTGGCATATTTACTCTATGTTTCTCTATGGATCAATTTCTAACAATTGTGAAACTTTAAAGTCCTCGTCTTTCGGGATTCAAGTGTCCTGCGTCTCAGCCTCCAAGATCCGGATCAAAAGCATAATCATGCATGAGCAATTAACTAATCTTCATATTAGTTAACTACTCATGCATGATTGTAGTTTCTTCTGTAGCGTGGTCGACAAACAACTATTAACTAATGTTTATATTTAATACTAATCATATCCACTTAACACTAATGAAATACAATGGCCATTGGTTTAACTACAGCTATACATATGTCATGCCGATGTGAATGTTTGTGTATTTAGTTCACGAAAAATCATGTTGTTGGCAATGCGATCTTAATATATTTAAGAATGCATAGCCAATAGTGATCCTATGGAGTTGACACTTCCATACCTAATTCAATGGGGAAAACACAATAAGTCTAAACACTTGGGTATTTCCATAAAACCTTATGTGCAAAAAAGGGGAAAATATCACATAATATAGCTATATGAACTAAAGTATCAAATAATGATTAAGTTTGCTAGATTTAACACATGTCAAATTTACTTGTAGTAAGGCACAAAGTAGAGAATTAAGTTTTCTAGATTTAATGCAAATCAAACTTACTCAAAGCAACTCATAGAGTAGAGTATTTGATCTAAGCGTATTGATAACCACTTCATTATTTCTCATAAATGAGACTCAGACATAGAAAGACATATATTCTGAGTTCCTTTAATAGAGTTTGGAAATATGCCATGAACATTGCAAGTAACCCAAAATCATCTATAAACTAATGTCAAACCCAATTCCAACTCAAAACAGTTGAAACGTTGCAAGAACAACATATGTATTTCTATTAAGATGAAATCATTGTAAATGTATACAATAATTATGATAGTTATAGAACGTGATGACTTTGTATAGATTTAGGTAGTTTCGAATTAGGGATTTGGTATCAAATTCCCAAATCATCTATAACTAAGATCACACCCAATACCAAAAAAATACTGGGATTAATATCATTGTTTAATAAAGGCATTTACAACATTGTATAATGTTACAACTTCATGAAGGGTTTTTGAAATCCTCTAAGGAGATTATACCCTAACTTGGAAATATAGAGCCAAGCATTGAAATCATATAGTCATAGTTTATTCAGGTTGGTAAACCCTTTAACGAATCGAACAGAGGAATTAAACTCTGTAAATATTCCTCGTTTGATCAGTGAGGGTGAGGAAGGTGGATTACCCAGGAAAAAACAATCCTTGTTCATCCTCGAGTATGATACCTCCACATACCTTCAAGATGGAATTTCACCTATACCAATGAAACAAAATGAATCTATTAATAAACATCTCATACATTTAAATCCGTGAATAAAACAAAGAATAATCATGGAACTGAGTATAAATACATTACCCTATGGAGAAAGTTAAAAAAATATGGAACAATCTATATTATGTGCAACAAGATCTTTTTCAACAATTGGACACCTTGAATAATTATTTATAGCATAGATTAATTTACATAGAGAATATTCAAGTGCATCCCCGTGAAGGGATTGCAAATTAAATTAGACATTTGAAAAAGGAATTGCAAGTGGCCAAGCAAGTATGCCTTCTATACTCACTATAGGAACCAAATAGAAAAACTTGAACACTCTTTCTAATCTATTTCTCCTTCAAGTAAGTTGCTTGTGCAATCATTTAGTAGGACATTTCACATACAACGATGAAACAAAATGGAATGAGTTGTCCCACATACATTTAAACCCATAAATAAAATAAAAAAGAATTATCACAGAAGTGAATGCAAAAACATTACCTTATGGATAAAATCTTGATAGAGGTATGAAGCTCCACATTTTTATTGTTGGCTTGAACAATATTGAACTTAGACATAGGGGAAATACTTCCTTGTGCAAGTAGAGAAGAAATGTAAATGTGGCATTTAGAGATGTACTCATTAGACAGAGAGGTAACATGGGTTAAGGTTCAAACATGAATTTTAGAGCAGAGTTGAAACATCAAACAAAAAAAATTAACCATCAAGATCCTTCTACTGAGAAAACACTCTCTTACATAAAAAACAAGGAAAATACACAATGTTTAAGGCTAAACCTCCACATAGATAACTTTTTCACACACCTTCACACAATTAGGTAATTCATGGTCACAACGTGTCCAGGAATGGTGTGCTAGGTGGTGATATTAAATTCCAAAGTTAAACTTGACTATAACCTTTAATCAAGTTTTGACCCCTATAATTGTTATCTTTCACGTTTGTTGGCGTCGCACATTGCATAATTGGAGAGAAAAACCAATAATTTTGATCTTTGACCCCAATGATTACTTTTATTGTTATGGTATTGATATTCTAATTGATAATCTACAAACTTCAGCGTAGAAATCAAACAAGTCTTGACCTTGCCGCATTTAAGTGAACTTTGCTAGGGATCTGCTTCCGACTTATGTAAAATTTATACCTGCATTTCAAAGGATATGATATAATCATCATTGACATACACATTGTCATCGTCATCATACAATAAATCAACATCGTTTTCATCGTCGTAGTCATCATCAATGTCATGATCAATTTAATTGCGATAATAATGAGAAAGGAGCCCTACTATCTCACAAGAATGGATGATATAGTCTTATACTTATCAAATCATATACATATGCTCCATCATAATTATCATAATGCATCATTGTCATGTTGTTAGGGCCAATTAGATGCAATTAGGGTCTATCAAATGTTGTTGGGGACACTCAA
This sequence comes from Pseudotsuga menziesii, assembly GCA_001517045.1. Classification (NCBI taxonomy): domain Eukaryota; kingdom Viridiplantae; phylum Streptophyta; class Pinopsida; order Pinales; family Pinaceae; genus Pseudotsuga; species Pseudotsuga menziesii. Next base: position 36,243 of record LPNX010553636.1, read on the forward strand.
ATGCCATTAGAGCAATTTAGGTGACATTGAGGTAATTTACCCCTCATTAGGATTAATCAAGATCCAAAAGTTCCATGATTATAATCATTTAGGTGCTACTATAATAAATCAAGATCCAAAAGTACTATCACATGAATCATGATCATTGACACTGACATTGATATATCTGACGTTATGTCGAACTTTTTCCGAACACAATTCCTAGCTCTAAACCTAGTGCAATTCCTAGCGCGGTTCCTTTCAAAATTTCTGGCATTATTCTAGCTAGTGCTATACCTAGCTCCATACATGACATTATGTTGGATGTTTTCTAGGCGCAATTCGTACCTCTATACTTGGTGGTATGTTGTATGTTTTTCCTATTGAAATTCATGGTGCAATTCCTCTCGCTAACCTTGGATTAATACATGGTGCTATGCTATTCATAATGTTTTTTTGGAGGCTATTCCAGGCGTTATATGGGATGCTAATTGGGAGGCTAATTGGGACGCTAGTTTGGACGTTAATTGGGGTGCTAGTTGGGATGATAATTATGATGCTAATTGGAACGCTAATTGGGATGTTAATTGGGATGTTAATTGCGATGATAATTGTGATGCTAATTGGGACTCTAATTGGGATGCTAATTAGCGTCCAAAATAATGCCAACTTTTAAAAAGGGGCTCTAATTGGGATGCTAATTAGGATGCTAATTAGGACGCTAATTGGGACTCTAATTGGGATGCTAATTGGGATGCTAATTGGGACGCTAATTGGGACGCTAATTGGGATGCTAATTAGCTTCCAAAATAGCGTCAACTTTTAAAAAGGGATGCAAATAACGCCATTAAAAGCACCATCTTGTGGAAAAGTGTCCACTTTGTCCAAAAAATGATGAAAAATACACTAAAAGTGATAGTGGACGCTAAAAAGGAAGCTAAAAGAGACGCTAATCACAGGGTTTTGTTGTAGTGGATTTAGTATGATTTTCTAAGTAATTCAACTCCTAAGATTTAAAAAAAAACACTTAAACTATGTAATCCCAACACTAACTCAAACAATGAGGAGACAATATAATAATGGTTGAGAACCTTTCCCTAAACGAATTATTAACATATGACAACTAGTGCATGGTCAGAACGTGTTGAGGACCAATGTGTTAGGAGGCGATATTAAATGCAAAATCTAAATCTGAGTGTAACCTTTAATCAATTTTTTACCCCAATAATTGTTATGTTTCACATTCACTAGGGTCACACTTTACATAATTGGATAGAAAAACCAATAATTATTACTTTTGACCCCAGTAATTAGTTTTAATTGTGATGGTTTTCATATTGTAATTGATATGTAAAAACTTCCCTATAGAAATTAAATAAGTGTTCACCCCGGTGCATTCAATTTAACCTAGTTAGGGATCCGTTTTCGACTTATGCAAAGATTTATACCTTCATTTCAAATGATGTGCTTTAGCACAATTTTCTAAGTACCTTCCTAAAAGTTAAAAGAAAAAACACATAAAAGTATGTAAGGCCAATGTTAACTGAAACAATTAGGAGACCATATAGAAAGGGTTGAGAATGTTTCAGCAAAGGAATTATTAACATATGATATCAAGGAATGTGAAAAGATGGTTGGGACAACGAAGATTTATATTAGATCTTTTGCTTGTGTAAAAAAAAGGGAAACAATGATAAGAAAACTAAAAGACTAATATTAGTCCAAGCATGGCCCACAAACTATATCATTTCAAGAAGTAAGTTCAATTCATGTTTTATATAAATTTATTTGTATAAATGTATAGTTTTCTTTAAAAAGAAATCATAACAATTATTCAAGTACCAATATAGGTTTGGAACCTATTTTCCTTGGATCTTAAAAAAATTCTATGACAAATAAATATATATGTTATCGATGTTACCATGAAAAGTTATATGTTTGATTTGTTCAAGGTTTTACAAGTTTTATTGAAGTACGTTGTATAAGTTTAGAGCTTAGATATTTATTTGCAAGTTAGCACATAATATTTTTTTCAAGGTTTGAAATCCTTCACAAACTTGTAAGGCTCTCTATAAGTTTATGAAATTCAACACATTACGGGATATACTCTATATAAGACTCTGTATAAGCGTTGAAAAATCTCACCTTAGTTAATGGCATTGCATGCGAATTATAGAAGAAGAGAACAACTCTTCTAGAATGGCATAATATAGATGACATGTGAGGACCTTGCAACCACCACAAGCAAACCCTCAAACAAATTTGGGATAAACAACGGAAGAAGGGGAGAGTATATTTTATTTTTAGATACATGATTCCAAGGGACCACAAGATTGACTCATCCTACTTTATTATTATAGTCAGGCACGAACACCCACTAGGTCTCCCATCTTTGGGATTTATATCCAAATATCCCACAAAAACTGCCTGTCTAAAGCCACATCTATCCTATAAGCTACATATTCTTCTCCCCATGACACAATAGCTCACATACGTAAGGTGCAAGAATAGTTGCATAAGGAAATGCTCAATCTCCTTCCAAATGCTCCAGTTCCCTCAAAAAAGAGGGAGAAGAAATAATCAATTATAAAAATGAAGGGGCCAACCACTCATTAGATATAGAAGAGTAAGTACATTTTAGACAACCCCCTATCTCCAAATCGCATGAAGAAGTTATAGGAACCCTAATATATGAGGTAAACCAATGGAATAAGTTTTGATCGAACTTCTCCATCATTCATTCCATTCACAACCACTAGGATTGACACACTAAAAAAAATAGGGAAGTGGCCGACAAGATAGTTTTGACCCTGATAATTGTTTTGTTTCATGTTTTCTAAGGGAACACTTATCCTATCAAGTAATCCTACTTGCTCATGGAGGAATACTAGCAAGAAACAGAACGAAACATGCACAAGTTAGGCTATATAATTTCCATGCCAAAGTTACTTCATTCCAAAATATTAAATTTAGATTTGTGCTCATTAGATAGACACGTAGCGTGGATCAAGGTTTTTCCATGACTATTAGAGCATAACCAGAACATTAAACAAAGCAAATGAACCCTCTTTAAATATTTTTCCTTACAGCAATGACGCTGAGGAAGGTGGCTTACCTATGAAAAATGATTTTGTTCCTCCTCCAGTAAGCTCATTCTGTGATCATTTATGATGACATTTCACCTACAACAATGAAAAAAACAGGATGAATTTTCCCATATATGTTTAAAGCCATAAATAAAAGAATACAGTTATCTTGGAATTGAATACAAAAATATTACCGTATGCATAAAATATTGATAGAGGTACAAAGATCCACATTTTTATTATTGGATGGAACAATATTGAACACAGACACATGGAAAATATCGCCTTGTGAAAGTAGAGAGGAAATGTAAATGTTACAGGGTGAATCCGCGGACCTCGGTAACACTTTTTGGCAAGCGCATTTCGGCAAAAACAGAAAAACGCACCTTGGTTGAGGGTTTAACAAGCCCTCGACCGAGGTTTTAATATCTCGACCGAGGTTTTATCAAGCCCTCGACCGAGGTTTTGTTTAGCCCTCGACCGAGGTATTTCTTAACCCTCAGTCGAGGTATTAAAACCTCGACCGAGGGTTAAGAAATACCTCGGTCGAGGTATTAACTCGGTCGAGGTATGGACCTCGGTCGAGGTATATGGTCGAGGTATATACCTCGACCGAGGTGCCTGTGTTGAAAAAATTATAAAAAGAGGCCGCGGCCGTCTTTTTTGCAAAAATTCACTATAACAACTCGACCGAGAAACGACGAGCGGCGTAAGGAGAAGAACCCCAAGCACCTCGAAGCGACCCAACCTCGTCATGATGGCGTCGAAGCCAAGAGGTAACAGTGTAAATAATTGTTTTTCAATTTAAATGGAATTTAAATTTTTTTTTTTTTATTTATAAAATTTGTTTTAAAATTTGGTAAATGTATGTTTTTATAATTTTCATGTTTAAAATGTGTACCGGCAAGCAGAAATGCTGCCGAATTTTTGAAAATTTGTAGTTAAATTGAATTTTTTTGTTAATTTGTTATATATATATAAATTATGTCAATCGGTAGCGTTTATGCTACCGGTTTAATTTTGAAATGTGTCCCGGGAAAGCCGAAATGCTGCCTGATTTTTTTCAATCCTCCGTGAATTCATGGAGGATTGAAAAAAATCCATAAAACACCAACTAAACAAACCTATATGAACCATAGAGACAATTAATCAACTGTAGGCCCGAGACAAATAATAAATTTTTAATAAAAATTTATTTGAAATTGGTTAATAAGTTATAATATTAATAAAAAATCCCATACCCAAACATGAAATAGTGTCATATCATTCCCAAAATGACACAAGGTACACAAAAGCCACAAGTTAAACATAAAAGACCACCCATGGACAACGTCCAAATATACATCTAGTGGAATCTCATTTATCCCCACTTCCCCAGCTGGTGTGAGTTTCGTTTAAAAATTTGAGCTTCATAAATCTTCCCATGTACTCACTTGACGGTTTCTTCTCATCTCTTGACTCTACACATGAAATGCCAATTATAAGTTAGTTAACATTTGAAAATCTTATAAAAAAATCATGTTCAACTATAATAGTTCCGATTGAACACAACAAAAATTTATTGAGCATGCACAAGTGCCTGTCATGATTGTTGTCAAC
>LPNX010553661.1:3970-50763 GCA_001517045.1 Pseudotsuga menziesii
GAATCCACAGTCAAAAGCATCCTGCCTCTGCCGAAATTATTCTCGAAACCCTAGCTTATCATCAAGCTACTTTCACCATTGAGAACTCTTTTTGGCCCATTTCCACCACCGGAGAAGGAAAAGAAGCAGCTTGGAGCTCGAAGCCACCGACATCAGACCAGCGCAACGGACTCCACCAACCTCCTCATCGGAGGTAATATCAATAAAAATCACCATTATACATTTCTTTACTGTTTTGCTTCATATTATTTACTTTTTACTGCTTTAGCTTAGTCTTTGTTTCAGTTTATTTTTGTTTCAATCATTGAACTGCTACTAAGGATTCCAGATTCCTTAGTAGGTGCTCATCAGCACAAGCTAGGGTGAAAACCCTAGCTACAACATCAATGACCCAATCATGTGACAATACATCGTAGCATCAACTGACTCTGATGAAGCATCATTCAATAGCTTCAGGTTCTATGCCATAGGTGTGGCCATAGCCTTGCAATCCATCATCCCAAACCTCTTCAGGATCTCTACTGCATACTTCCCTTGTCCAAGGAAGATTCCATTTGCACTCTACCACACCTCCATACCTAGAAAGTAATGCATCATCCCCAAGTCCTTCATCTCGAACTCAGCAGCAAGCTTTCTCTTCATATCAGCAATCAACCCATCTGTACCTGTCACAAATAGATCATCTACATATAGTAGAAGCATCATTGGGTTGCCATATTCAACCTTTTAGTAAAGATTGGAATCTGCTTTACTCTTGGTAAATCCCAAACTAGATAGAAAGCTGTCAATTCTATCGTACCAGGTCCTAGGTGCCTATTTCAAACCATACAGGGATTTCTTCAATATGCATACATGAGACTCTCTGTCATGTGTCTCAAAACCGAGTGGCTGCTCTAGATACACTTCCTCTTCCACTACACCATTCAAGAAGGAAGTCTTCACATCTATCTGGTGTATCTTCCATTTCATCACTACAGCCAGAGCAAGTACTAAACTGATGGAAGTGTATCTGGCTACAGGTGCGAAGGTTTCTTCATAATCTATTCCTTCTTTCTGAGAGAAACCCTGAGCCACAAATCTTTCCTTATATTTTTCAATGCTACTATCTGCAGCATGCTTGATCTTGTAGATTCATTTGGAAGTTACAAATGACTCCCTTCTGGTCTTGGGAAAAGATCCCAAACATCATTCTTCATGATCGATTGCTATTCCTCGATCATAGCATTCTTCCATTCTTTCCGTTCTGCTGCTTCTTCGTAACTAGAAGGTTCTTTATCAATGAAATCACATAGTAAAGCTACATACCCGGAGCAGGATCTGGTCCTCTTTCTTTCTCTGTGATTCTCTTCTAGAGCCCCATATCTCTCTGCACCTTGGATAAGTTCTTGTACCCAAGAAGGTTTCCTCTTATGAGGATTCTTCTCCAGAGGTGGATCTACAGGTCTTTATGGTTCTTTGAAATATCGATCTCCTTCTTGAGTTTCTTCATTCATGGTTGTATCATGAAATTCTGGGTGCTTCTACTTTGTCAGGTTCTTCACTAGGTCTTTTTCTAGATTTGTTGTAAGTTGTGTCTTCATCAAATGTCACATCCATGCTAATGTCAATCTTCTTGTATCCTAGGAAATATATTCTGTAAGCCTTCGAGATTTCAGAATATCCCACAAATATACCCTTCTTTCCTGAAGGATCTAATTTTGTTCTCTTCTCTTTCAGAATGTGTATGTACACAGGACAACCGAATATTCTGAGATGGTTGGCTTCTGGTTTCTTGTCGGAGAATAATTCTTTAGGAGTCTTGTTCTTGAGTACTCTGTGTGGAGTACGATTCTGTACATACACCGTTGTTCTGGCAGCTTCAGCCCAAAGATGCATAGGAAGATCTTAATCATGAAGCATGGCTCTTGCAGCTTCCATGATAGTTTTGTTCTTCTGTTCCACAATCCCATTCTGTTGTGGATTATAAGGAGTGGACAACTCCCTCTTAATCCCTGATTCTTTGCATAGCTTTTTGAATTCATTCGAAGTGAATTCTCCACCATTATCTGATCTAAAAGTCTTGATCTTCTTTTCAGTGTGGTTCTCGATCAAGGCTTTGAATTCCTTGAACTTACTGAATACTTCGTCTTTGTTCATCATGAAGTAAACCCATGTCTTCCTAGAAAAGTCATCAATAAAAGAAACATAATATGCGTACCCGCTTAGTGAGTTTGATGACATAGGACTGCATACATCGGAGTGGATGATTTCCAAGATTCCTTTTGCTTTGCTTTCACTGTTTAGAAATGTCTTCTTTTTTTTCTTTCCTTTCGCACATCCTTTGCAGACCCCATCATGTTTTGCTTGGAATTTTGGAAGACCTTCAACAGCTTTGCTTGCAATAGGTAGTGCTCTGTAATGCACATGTGCAAGCCTTCTATGCCAAAGTTCACTTGGCTCTACTATGTCATGGACCAAAGCTTGTTCTGGATAGCCCTTCAATTTGTACAAACCTCCTTCTTGTTCTCCAATTACCACTGCATCATTGATAGTCTTTCCTCTTGGCCACATGATGACTTGGCCATCTATGAATGCAACCCTCATTCCTTTTGCATCCAATGCTAATATGGAGAGAAGGTTCTTCTTGAGTCCTAACACAAACAATACTTCCTTCATTGTTAGAGACTTTCCAGAGTCTAGCTTATAGGAAGATTCCCCACTACCTTTTATTGGATATTGGTAGTCATCTCCTAGTTTCACCTTGTGAGATGATTCATGTTCTGACAGTCTCACAAAGGATTCCTTGAATCCAGTCATATGTTTGGAAGCTCCACTATTTATAAGCCAATCATCACTTCCATGAGTAATGTTACCTGTGAGAGAAGAAATCAAAACATATTCATCCTCGCTTGAAGAATATTCACTTTCATATCTGGTCCTTTTCTTGGATGGTTCATCATCCTCTGCAGCATGAGCATGGTGTCTTCTTTTGTTCCCCTTCTTCTTATGAGAGTGGACCTTGTTCTTAGGACAGTATTTTGCAAAGTGTCCTATCTCATCACATGTATAACATCTTAATCTAGATAGGTTTTTTCTATTGTTATCTCTATGATGAGGATTCTTACCTTTGGAGTGATGAGTACTTCTTTTGCCTTTCTTGGAGTGAACTGTGAGAGCTTGGTATTCACTTCCCATCTTCTCTTCTCAAGCTGCTATCCGTGCTTCTTCTTGAGAACATGCTTCCCATAGTCTGCTGAATTTGACTAATTTCTTTCTAGCACAAATTCCTTGGAGGAAAGAATCCCATGACCTAGGAAGGCCATTCAAAGTTGTCATCACAATCTCTGCATTCTACACTTCTTCATCTATAGCTTCTAATTGTTCCTTGATTTGAGAAACCCTTGTGAAGTAAGATTGGATGGTCTCTGCATTCTAAATCTTCACATTATTTAGTTGATTCCTCAGAGTCATCTTCCGGCTTATGTTCTTCCCTTCAAATAATTTGGTTAGGGCATAAAACATAGCTTTAGGTGTCTTGAGAGAGGACACTTGAGGTATAAGGTGATCCTTGATATAATCAGCAATGATCCTCTTTTCCATAATCATCTTCTTCTTATGTAAGGATTTTTCCTCATCTCCCTCTGGAACTAGAACCTCCTCATGGATGTAGGTGTCTAGTTCATTCTCTTCTAGGACCAGGGAGATCCTATAGTTCCAGGCTCAGAAGTTATCATATCCCTCAAGATTTTCATCAAGCTTGGTATGATGAGACATCTTAAACTAAGAACCTCAAATGGAAATGAAAAACATTTATATCTTACTAGGTTAAGATGTCAGATTTGGATTTGGAGCTGAAATTCTGCAGTACTGGATCAGGAGCAAATTAGGGTTTTTCTTTTCCGGAGATCTATCCACCCAAATTCCTTGAAATTTGCCCCTAACTTTGATTTTGGGGAGGAGATCAATCCAGGCTTGGGATCACTGAAAAATTCCTCTTCTGTGAAAATCCCTAATTTCTGGTAGCAGTGTTGGGTCCAAAACTGAAAAACCTCAGAATTGGATTATGCTTCGATAGAAAGATGCACCCTAAGGAGGAGATTTATTCCACCTTACTTTTGCTGAAAATATGTGGAGGAAGATCCACAAACTAGGAAGCCCTAGTTCCCACAGCTACACAGTGTCTTCTTCTCAGGTTAGCTCTGATACCATGTTAGTTTTTCAACATTAAGCTAGCATTATTAGGATCTTTAACTGAGAGAATAACAAGTACAACAATCAAACACAAGAGAAAATGAACACAGTGTTTTTCCTCGGGGAAACCATAAATGGAGAAAACCCCGCAACTTCCTCAGAGATAGAATCGGAACCAAAACAGTAAGTGACCTCCTGATAGCACTAATCTTCTTCTTGTCTAGCCCCAGTATCTTCTCCTTCCTCAACTATGCGCTACACTTGAGTGTGTATGACTTGTGTGTTAAATAGAGACTCCACTTCTCTATTTATACTAATCCTGACATGACTAAAACCCTACCAGGGCTAACCTCTACTAGGAGAGTCTAATAACCCTAGTGCCCCGGAACTGCTGGGACTTTAACCCTTAAACAATTGGAGGGTTACCCATAATGACTTGACATGACTTGTTTACATTATTGATCCTCCCGATCGGAACATCGGGGCATGACAACATGACTCATATACATTATAGATACATCTTGGAATAAACATTGGGTTACAATACATAAGATACATAGATGAATACATTCTAAAGTTACAAATACATCAGCACTTCACATCCGAGAACACCCCAATGGAGAAGGCAAATGAATCAAGGAAATTTACCCAATATTTATGTGGCAACTCCACTGCTTCTAGTGCATTACTATTAGCAATTATTCTCAACCTGTGGATCTGATACCATATTAGAATTTACACAGTGGATCTAGAATCAATGTAATCCTCACTTAGAATTGCAACAAAGAGAGAATAAAATTGAGAAGAAATAATGGAGAATAAACATAAGAGAGATAACTCAATTGATGTAAAATTCGTCTCTATATTATTCAATAATATGGATACAATTATAATAGACCCTCAAGGAGGAAATTTGATAGCCAAATAGGTGATTTGAATAGCTCATAATAATAGAAGGCTTAGATGTTACTAATTCCCCAAATATAAACAAGTGTCAATCCAACTCAGAGCTAGAGGTCTTGAATGGGAAAGGTGAGCCTTGATAGACCATGAGTGACATAAAAATCAGCAGTGAGTGGCGTTTGGGAGAAAAAGATGGAAAGGCTTGAGACTAAAAAGCGGAAATAGTTCCCAACTCATCCTAGTGCAACTTCCTATTCCTAATCCAAGAGAAAATCAACATAAAGCTAATATATCTCATAAAATATGGATAAAAGTGGGATAAAGCAGGAAGTGCACTCTAGCTAGTAAAAGCATGAGAAAAAACAGGAAAGAGGGAGCTATACTAGTGTATGATGGTCAAAAGAGGACAAATGGGGTACGAGAATCAAAATTAAGCACTAGGAATCCTCCTAACACATCGAACACCTTACAAAACACATAGGAACTTTAATGAAATGTTGTAAACATATGGTCTAGATGAAATTATGTTCAAACACTAGACATGTTGATAAGCACTGTAATGGTTAGATTTCTTTAGGGAACAATGGATAAGTGAAGGGAAGTGCATTCCTTGCATTGTGTGGTGTATTTCAAGAGAGTTCTGTGGTTGGGATGGCTGAATGAGATCCCTATCATTGCTTAATAGTGACCAATTTGGATAAGCATGAGACTAAATGGGTTTTGGGATGAGAGAGAAAATCCTAAAGGTGTTTACTTCACCCTAGTGGTCTCATGGTCCATCTTGCAGGTGGTATCTGCAGATCATACCTATGGTTGGGTGGAAAATCTCTCTTACATAGTTAGTTGCTTGGATTTTTTTGTTAAAATATAAGTTTTCTCCTTCTCTATGAATATGGAATGATTTTATTTGATTTTTGTGAATAATATGCTTGTTTATGCGAGATGTGTGTGTGGATAGAGTTTTGTTTTTGTTTTTCTTTATATTCATGAATTTTCAAATGCATTTCTTATTTAAGAATTCAAATAATGACCCAAGGGGAAAAATTTAGAAGGTTGAAATTCCTATTTACTCCCTCCTTTAGTTGAAAGGATGGATGGGTACATTACATTAAATACTCAAGATATTGATTTAATAGTACTATTTAGACATTTGTTATTTTGTAAAATAGGCTAGATATCATTGGTCATTCGATTCTAATAAAATTATGCTAAATAATTAGTTATGAATTTTTGTGTATTGATATTAATTCTCTGTGTTTTGTATCAAATTTTATTCTTTGTTGAGTGTATGGTAGTGTGCTTCCATTCTATGACTTTGATTTGTATGCGGTCACTCACCACTATATTGTTTTGTAACTCTAACTACATCCCTATGTTGCATCAACTAGTATTGAAGCTTCTATTATGTGACTATGATTGTATCCCCTCGCTATATTAAGTGGTGACAAAGTTGGTAACAATGCTAGGAGTAGAAGAGAGTTGTAGAGGTGGATATAATTATGCCTAGGAAAGCATGAGATATTGATGAGATGTTTTTTAAGACAAATAAGTTGTTGATTGAAGTAGGGAAGAACATATCACACTAATGTCAATAGAGATGAAGAAATCTACAAGATAATGTGTTGTCGAAGAACTGTAAATATTCTACATAAAGAGGAATATTTTTAAAGGGATCTCTCTAAGAAATTTATGACATTTATAGTAGACAGAAGTTTCTTGGTTTATTAAGTCGGGGAGATATGTAACAACAACATCATAAAATACTATGTTGTGTATTTTTTATAAATAGAGGTTGGATACATCATAGGCATCTATGTAGGATACAAGGGAATGCAATTTCCTTGTCTCTGAGGCGATATGGTTCAAGTTGGTAACTAAGACTTTGATAAGCACATGTGGTAGTGCTTAGAAATGATGATGAGATGTTGATGAAAAATGAGAGCTGGAGATAACAACAATAGCAAGAGATGATGTTGCATTAGATGTAATAGTAGAAGAGATGCATATGATAACCGCTAAATTCTATAACCGGTTAAGCGTTGAAGTGTGTGTAGATAAAGATAGTGATAATTTGCTTAAAGAATTGCATAATTATTCTAGAAAAAATATGTACCAAGGATGTTTCCAAAGTGGAGAATATGGGGAGATGGATATGCAAAGTAGTAGTACAATAGAACAACAAAGAAATTCTGAAGATGAAGAAGATGAAGGAACACATGAATTGTTCATAATGGTAAATAAATTGTAACAAGCAGAGTTGATGCTAGAGAACATATAATTTGAAGAGGAAAGAAAGCAAGTAAATATACAGGGAAAGTCCAAACATGATTGCAACAACAAAGTTTTAGTAGAGAAAAAAAATATAGATGACTCTAGTAAGGGTGTAAAGACGGGTATATTTATTTGAATGAGTGAAGCATGCCTCTAGTGGATGATATGGTTAGATGTTGTATGAAAAAATACAACTCCAACATTGAAGAACACTAGGTAGAGTATGTGGAGGATGAGTTGTTGAAAATAGAATATGCAAGAGGATGTTACATACATGTTGTATTGTGGAGTGATTACAACATAATAGTGGTTGTATTCCAAGAATAATAGAGTGAGGAGATGCTTGAACAATAAGAAGTAGTGGATTTTATTGATATGGTAGTGATGGTCTAGAAGAGGGAGGATGGGGAGGAAGAAAGCACCATTGAGTGGGAGTGGTGTAACATAGTAAGAACCACTTAGTTGGATTAGTTTGAAACAATGAGTTCCATGGATAGAGAGTGACAACAAGAGGCAATTAATTTGATGAGGATGAAGGATAAGATGGAAAATTTAAAGGTGTGAATGTGTTGTTTCCTACATTTCAAGTGTTCAAAGGAAAACAGTGAAGAGAAAGAACAAGGATGATGAATGGGGAGCATAGGAGGATGAATTTAACATAGCGTGGATGAGAAGGAAGAAAACGAGAAAGAAAAGACTAAATATTCAATGGTGATTTTTTTATCAACATTTTGAGGAATATGTTCTAAATTTACATCCAGGGGATTTTGACATAGGAGCATCCCAGGGTTTTGGAAATCCTACATTACCCAAAAATATTTTTATTCTATTTTGGATTTATCATAGGTTCTTCTTATTTTTAGTAGGTAGACAATGGTCTAGTATTTTTTATCAGCACTCTCTCATTACTTCAATTCAAATGTTAATTTTTTATATGTTGTAGAAGAGATATCATTATACTTTCACAAAAAATTTCAAAAGTAAATATGGATTTTAAACCCTAATCCTAAGTCCAAAACCATCATGAAGAGACATTCTATGTAAATAGTGGCTTTGTATTTTGACCAATGCATAACCATATTATGAAATCTAAGTACTAAAATTTTCACAAGAAGTAATGGACACATATTTCTACAAGATTGCCAATTTTCATCAAAATTTGATTATGTGCATGTGTCCAAAGCTAGCATGTAGTACTTTCCAAATCTTAATTTTGTGTTGATAGAGGCGAAGTGTTTTGAGCAACATGCTCTCATATTTTGAAGTTAAAGTCTGAAATTTTGATGTGGTGTATAAGAAACATTTATATATCTAATCACCAAATTTCATATAAAGTTATTGCTTTTAAGTATGACACCCAAGCCACGCCTTGTTTATGGACTACCCACAAATTTTCAAAAAATAGGGGCTCTGTGTTTGACTTGTGTGTATAATATTATTAGTCAAGTCTCAAATTTTTGCAATATGTAAATAACTTTAATCCTTCTTTCCATACAATGTTAAGTTATTTCATTTTTATTATCTTTTAGGCATCCCTGATTATTAATAAGCATTTATAAAAAAATTTAACAGAAACTGGAAAATAGTATATATTAAAGGGGTTGTGCACAACCATTCAGTACAAAATTGCAGTAGCTGAAAGATGAAAACTGGAAAAGAGTATCTACAACCAGAGCAGGCCAGATAGAGAGCTTTATAATTCCTATTCTGTATTATAGCATAAGTAGTATAGATTTGAACAAACCGTTGGTTTAAAACTACACAAAAAAACATCTACTAGAGGGAGGAAATCATTTTGGTTTTCCTGGACACCCCATAGGGTAGGTGATAGAAAGTTTGTCCATTTTTTAAGCATCTTCTCCTTGATTGTCTTGAAAGTGACTGCACTGATTCATCTGCACTAATTTCTAAAGGTCTTGCTGGATGCAGTCAATTGTACCCATCAAATCTCTAAGGTCCCTATCATGATTTCCAATTCAAGAGTCACGGAGCTGGTTTGGTAGGAGACGTGGCGCACATCCGCCACCAGTTGCTTAACATCTGATGTCATCTCCCTATTGTCTTTTATTCCTACTTCCACAAAGTCTGCCAGTCGCTGAATGTGTTTTTTCATGTCATCAAGGCCTTCCTTCATGCTACGTTGATCCAAACTTGAACCTCTATGGTCCATGCCAACGGACTGAAGGAAATTGCTATTGCGAAGTTTCTTTGTATCACCTCAACTAGGTAGGCACGAGGCCTATCAATGGAATCAACGAGTAGCAACAGAGAGAGGGCCCTTTCTGCTGAACCCACAGAGGAAATAACTACTACCTCAAAGTGCGCTAACAGGGTGGAAAAGGAGCTAACAAGCTCTTCTATGACAGGTTCCGAAAGCAGACACAGAGAGGGCCAAGAGAGACACAACAAAGAGGGGATAGTGAGTAAAACCAACGAGCTGAGAGCCGAGATAGACACGGCAGAAGATACTGAGAAGCAACACCTGGAGGAGGAAGCTCATAACCATGGAAGAAGATAGGAATAAGAAAAGGAGGTAGAAGGAGGGTATTCGAAGCCCATTGGGAACCCATTGCTCATGTGGAGGGAATGGTGGAGGCATGGGAGAAGTACGAGCATTGAATAGTGGGGAGGATAGGAGTAAAGAGGGAGGATGGGTAGATAAGGAGGGAGGGAGCAAGAGGCCACACGTCCAGGAGGATGCAATGCGGGCTGCGAAGGAGGGGCACTAGAGCCAATGCGAGGGGATAGGTGAGCGCCAACAAGGTGAGGCCAAACGAGGGTGGGGAGAAAGGGAAAATAAATAGTTTAGGGGATGGGTTTAGAAACAACATCAAGACTATTGAAGGATATGGAGCCTTGGGGGAGAGAGGCACCTTTGTTTTTCAAGTTGTCAGCCATAGCGTTATTCTCTCTTAGAATGTGGTGGTAAGAGATGCTGGGAGGGGAGGTAAATGAGAAATCCTGTCGTGGTACTTCCTGTAGTTTATGGAACCAACTGAATAACCCGTACGCATCTTTAGGATAACATGGCGGGAGTCCCTGAAGATTATAAGGCTTGAGATGGTTCCCTGATCTACCATTTCCAAACCTTGAAAAAGCGCTAAGCACTCAGCTTCATTGTTGGTCTTATGTCCCAAGCCCCACATAAAGGTTTTTACTGTTTGTCCTCTAGGGTCAAGGATGACCCCTCCCGCACCTGCCTCCCTTGAATAAGACTTTATAATTATCCTACTTTAATTAAATCTTTTTTTATGGCCCATCCCCTTTTCATGTTGTCTTCTTTTTATTATAATTATTATTTTTTTAGTCAAAACTTAACATGTATTCATTTATTTATTCTTTTGATAGGTTCCCTTCTTTAGTAATTTTAATTTTTCTCTTAGCCTCCAAGGTGTAGACCAATTGGTGATTGGATGCTCTATTCAAGCACTCATTGTAACATCACAAGTTCAAATCTCAAATAGCCTATGCACCTATGTAGGGGTGTGTGGGTGTACATGGAGGTTATTATGGCAACAAATTAGAATAGACCCCCTGTCACACAAGTATGAGCCCAACCCAATTATTGATGCCTCTAGCTACCAAAAAATAAAGTCCTCTATCTCCTTCACATTGAATTTCCTCCTAATTATTAATAAAAAAACTCATCATTTTCTTTACCTTTATGTATCTTCCACCGAATTTCTTTCATTCAAGGTAAGCATTTCAATCCTTTTTCATAGTATATATTTTTGGTTTACTATTTACTTCTTACCATTCGTTGTTACACTCTTTCACTTATTATCATGTAGTCATATTTAAATATAATAACCCGTTAGGTTGATGCTTCTTTATTTGATTGTATGTTCTTATTAATTTATCCTTTAATTTTTTTATCAGACTTAAAATCTCTTGTTAGGCTATGTACTTTTTATGTTGACTCTTTATTATAATGTTATTTTATTATTTTAGTAATTTTGTTTTTTAATTAAACTTAATGTCTTTTTCTTATTCATATTTATTCATATTTGTTTTGTTTCATTTTTTTATTCTTTAGATCT
Source organism: Pseudotsuga menziesii (assembly GCA_001517045.1). Taxonomy (NCBI): domain Eukaryota; kingdom Viridiplantae; phylum Streptophyta; class Pinopsida; order Pinales; family Pinaceae; genus Pseudotsuga; species Pseudotsuga menziesii. The sequence goes on from LPNX010553661.1 coordinate 15,355, forward strand.
ATTAATTATGGGTATAGTGTCCACTCAAAACATTGAGACATTTCTAAACTCCAATTTCATGTTAAAATAAGAAGTATTTAAAACTTTGATTTATCAACTTTACACAAATCCTTGGAAACATTCTTTAATGAACCCAAATCAGCCTATGGAATAACTATTCTTGATGTAAAACCCGTTGTAATAGATAAGAAGAATGCAGCCCCAAGGGTTAGCTCAATTGGTAAGACGTGCGCACACTCTCTCGGTTCGGGGGGAGGTCACGGGTTCGAGCCTTGAGTCCTCTGGGGTTAGGCCTTCTGCTAGGATGGTCGACGGTTTACCACCTCTACCATACACGAATGTGGGGAAGTATTGTTGGGTTTCCCGTGGATCTCTCCATCTGAAAGAAAAGAAAAGAAAAAAATGCATTAAAGGCATGGCCTCTTGAAAGATACTTTGTTAATGGGGACTTTAGGAAAATTGCATGCCTCTCCCTCATGTTAAAAGAAAAAAATTTATCATTATTAGATGGCCTCTTGAAAGGTACTGTGCTAATAGGCATGGCCTCTTGAAAGGTACTTTGCTAATGGGTACTCTTAGAAAATTGTATGCCTCTCCCTCATATTCAACAAAATTGCATTATCATTATTAGATGACCACCCTAGATGGCCTTGTGGGGGCCTACAAGTACATCCCTCACCCTCATACCGAACAAAGTTTGATTATTATTCTTAGATGACCATTGTACATAGGGCATGCGGAGACTTAGAAAATTGCATGGCTCTCATTTATATCCAACAAAGTTTCATTATTAGTAGTAGTTGGCCACCGTACGTGGGCCTTACTATTCCATTTGTTGGAAGGTATTTGAGGCCTTGGGCCTCAATCACAACTTGTGGTTAGTGGAAGTATATCGTACAAGCCGCAATATTATAAGAATCCTAAAAATGACGAGATGGGAGCATCTCGGAAAGGTGGTTTATGGAATATAAAAGTTGAATGTCTTAGGGTTTATGTGAAATGATTTAAATAAGGATATTTTGGAGTTATTTTTTATTTATTTATATAAAACTATAAATTATCTATAAAAAAATAAAATACATTAATAAACATCTTTTACATATTCAATTATCCAGTTCTGATATTTATAAATTTGATATGTTAACACAACATCTTTGTCCCATTGTTAAATAAGCATTAGGTTTATTGTACCATTTAACTTCTATGTGGTTGCATTATTGGACCATTCAACTTCTCTATACTTGCAACGTTTCTATTTTTTTATTGAAAATGTTTTTTTTCATTTAAAGTGTTTTAAAAATAATATTTTAAATTTAAGTTGATCTTATATATTGTAGTTTTTCTTTATTGAAAATGTTTTTTTTCATTTAAAGTGTTTTAAAAATAATATTTTAAATTTAAGTTGATCTTTAATATTGTAGTTTTTCTTTTTCATAAATGTAAAATGTAAAATTTGATAATAATTTGTGAATATTTTGTTATTTGTGTTCTATTAAGAAGCATTTTATACAATCAAGTATGAAGGAGAAGTGTAATCCCATGTTCAATATGGAGATGACATATGTCATTATAATAAAATAATAAATACCAAGTAAACAAAAAATTTACAATGCTAACTTTAACTTAAATTTCAAAATCAAATATATATATACTTCAAATCGTTAAAACTAAAATAATTGATTGGAATAGATGCAAAGATATGTCTTATTAGTTAAGTAAGGTTTTTTAGGCAAGATGTCAATTCAAAAGTCATTATATTTATTTACTTTGTTTGGTTACCATTTTAAAGGACAATCTGAAACCGAAAATTTTATTATAATTAAAAACCAATGTAAATCCATCTTAACTTTATATCTTTTTGTGTAGATGGCTCAAGATTTTGATAAACTTGAGTTCTTCTGTGTTTTGTGATGTCAAAATCATAGTGTTGATGAACAAGCCAACAAATGTGTGGGGTTGGTGAAATGAATATGAATATGTGTTATAACTAAGGCAAATTTCACTCTCTCCCCACCATGATGTGTAGGTTTATGATGATAGGGATAGGGATTTAATTCACTAGCACTATAGCATTGTCACTTGGTTCATTCATCTCGTGCAAATGTTAACTTTTGGGTATGATGGCAATGTTGTGGATAGTGTGTGGGATTAATTGTTGTGTTCCTTGTGCTTGATGGGAAGTACTAGCCATAACTACAAGCCATGTCTTATATATGGTGCAAGGTCATAGGGAGAATTATTTTTTCTCGGTGGTACAAGGTATGGTCTATATTATTTGGTGTTGTTTTGAATTTCCTAGATATTGGCTTAGGATGTAGAATTTGTGCAAATTAAACAGTGTTAAATTTTGTGGGCCTGAGGAAATCATGTTTTTTGAGCTATATTTGAGGCATATCCTATCTCTTTGGGGCAAGGGAATCTCATTGCATTACACATACTTTGAAAATATTTAGAGTTTTCTCTCGTCATTAGGTTATTGAGATTGTGATGGTACATTTCCATTGTAAAATAGGGTACTATATATTATGTGAGATGGAGGATGTGAAATGGGGATTGAAATGTTGTAGCAAGCATACAGTAGAAACACATTGTAATATTATGATTTGGAATATAAGGTGGAATAAATGGAAGGAAAATTTCATCAATTAGATTCAAAAAGACACTGGAAAACATATTCTAGAAGTTTAAGAATGGGAATAAGAGGCTAATTCATTTATGAGGATTCAATGTGGCAAACATTTGAAAATTTATGAGCAAGTAAAATCTTTGCAAAAAGATTATTTGCAGGATCATGTCTTACCTTGACATCCTTGCATATTCGTCTCGAGTTCGCATGTGACTTCTAGCTCCTTTAAGGGCCCCTTCCCCAATGAAAGAAAACAATTCTACTAAAAAATCACTAAAAGGGAAAATAAGTAAAACTAGCTATTGCCACTAATGGTGAAATAATATTGTATAAGGAATTATGTGTTAAATGTAATAGGCGCTATGTGGATTTGAACATAATTTATGCTTGTGAATCACATACATTTATTGTTTTTTCTTTCCTATGAGCTAGAGAATAACACATAAATTAGTGTAATGTTGGAGGATGTATATGTACATAATCATAAAAACAGCATGGCTTTCATTGGCATTTGGTTCATAGTTGAGCTCCTACTAACTGCTATTACAATGTTCTAATATGTTAGGTGGGTAGAAAACATCATACATCAATTCAAGACTATTCGACTTAGTGGTAATTTGAATAATTGGATCACCCATGTTATATGGAATAGTTTCCTTCTTGAAGACCTAATTTACATTATTCCAACTTATGAAGTATCTGATCACAAAAAAACCATCACTCCTTTCATTACTCAAGGCTTTCTTGGAATTGAAAGTGATAGCTAGGAATCAATCCCCATGTCTCCTCTAGCTAGGCATTTTGAGTATCAAATAAGACCCTCAGAGCAACATTGCCATAACATCTTTGATGAAGGAACCTCATATTGAAGTCATGCCTCAATAAAAAATATGATATTGATGTTAAAGGAGACATCATATAGGACCATGTGAGTCTTAGTGGTGAAGGTGTCCTAAGATTCGTAAAAGTGGTAGCTTATGATGTTTTCCCAATCCAAATCATTTTTGTTCTCAATAAGAAAAAAATATTATACAAAATACATAATTGTCATCATTTATACACACAAAATATATAAATATATATATATATAGACACGGTATACTATCTCGAATGCACTACTTAAAAAAATACCTGCAACTTTTAACCATTTCATATTCATGGCCCTATAAATCTTAAAATTTTGATTTGAACTTCAACAATGTTAAGGGATGACAAGCAATGCCAAAGTTCACAATAAACCTTGTGTTGCCAATAGATAGGGAGGATGCAGTGCATTAAAAACATGCCATGCCTTCGTATCCTCTTGAAAAGCACTTTGTTAATGTGGGCCCTTGGAAATTCACGCCTCGCCCTCATATCCAACACACTTTCATTATTATTATCATACGACCATTGTACATAGGCCTTGCTATTCCATGTGTTGGAAGGCATATGAGAACTTAGGCCTCAATCACAACCATTAGTTAGTGGAAGTATATCGTACGAGCCACAATATTATCAGAATCCTTGCAACATGAAGGGAAACTTGGGCATCATCTTGGAAAAGTGACTTATGAGTAGTGGAACATCGGTGGGATGATTGTGAATATGATGTTTTTACTTATTTTAATACAAAATAATATTAATGATTTCTATGTCTAATTATCGAACCATATATATTTTTAACCTGCATACATAACTCACACTAAACTATGTAAAAGAGGCACGCCTTTATTAATTATGCGCCTTGTTACATTAAAAAAACATAATAAACACTTAATCTATCTAAAACTAAATTTTATAGAAAATAAATAAATTTCAAGTCCTTTAAGGTGATAAGTGTGGTAGTGATGCTTGTCATATGTAGCCTTTAGGGAATAAAAGAAATTGCATTTGTGTAGAGAATCGATGCTCTAACCAAAAAAATGAAGCATAAGTTTTAGCTTTACTTCTAAGCCTATTGATTTTCAAAGACAAAAACGTCCATAGTGTAACAATGATCAAGGCTCAAAACTCATAATCACATCATTGCACCTAACTAATCCCCTATAGAACCTCATATTGCATTCCTTTGTTTAACAAAGTATATGGTGGGTCAATATTTCAAGAAACTTGAGTTCTTTCATGTTTAACAACAACAAATTAGAATTCTAATGAACAATCCAACAAAGGCACAAGGTTGTCGAAAGGAATATGTGTTATAAATAAGGGGACGTTTATCCCCCCCATCATGATGTGTGGGCTTATGGTGAAAATGCCCTCATTTAACAATGCTATCCCTCATGTACCACATCCACAAGAGGCAAATTTAAATCAATAGCATTGTAGTATTATAACTTGGCTCATTCCTTTGGTGTGAATGTTAACTTTGGTACAATGGTGATATTGTGGACAATGTGAGGGATTAATTGGTAATCTCCTCATTCATGAGGGACATCACTACCCATAACCATGAATTGTGGCTTATCTATCGCATAAGAGAATAGAGAGGATTAGCTTTTTTGGGTGGCCTTGAAGGTATGGTCTATATTTGTTATGGAGAAAATCTTCCTATTCCTTGGGATAGAACCACAATAGACAGAGTGACACCAAAAATAAACTCAATCCCCAAATATATTATATAAACATGAAATGCTAACAATAAAAGGATAAGACCCTTACCTCAACCAGATGTCTGAAGAAGGCCACCGTTGAGCTCTCAATCCAATGCTCTTCTCCTGCAACTTGTCCTCAACAACCAAGGCATACAAGCATTTAAAATGTATATAAATTGTTAGCACATAATCTAGCATAGTCCATGAACATATTAAGAAAATATACCCAATGAAAATAATATAAACATTTGCAACATGAATTGGATGAGAAAATAGTATTTCTATTAATATAATAAACATAAGTACATAGTGACAACCTTCTGTCGGCAACTTGTCATAACTGAGAAACTAAGTTCCTCCACCTAGGCCTCCCCACTTCAATCCTTCATATAATGGCAAGCTCGCAAGTTCAAGGATTAATTGGGTTCCTCCTTCACAAGATAGGGAAAGCTTGGGATATGAACATAAGAGAGGTTAAATCTTACAAGGACAAAGGGATGCAGACTCAAGGCATGACAATGAGGAAAAATTTCTCCAAAGTTTACTTCCTCGCAAAATTCTCTTCTCAAATGCTTCACCATGGCTGAATATATAGCCGTCAAGGGAGATGGAGGGTTGAATTTGAGCATTTTCTATTATATGGAAGGCCAAGAATCATAATAGTCATGACTTGTCAAGGAAAACTCGAAATATTTCTAATTTTGGGCATGAAATATGATGTCGGCAGGTTGTAGTGGTGCAAGATGCATATACGCATGTTGTAGTACTATTGACCTAGGTATACCAACAAAAATATGATTTTTTTGGGTTTTCACTTAGAAATAAGGCTATGATGAGTCTGCAAAGGGACAAGATAGGCCATCAAGGCATGTTGCATAGGATGTGGAAAATCATGCTATAGCAGATTCCCCCTAATGTATGAGGTCATAGGGATGATCACGATGTCCAAAATGCATTATAAATATCAGAATTGGAGTATGAGAGGCCTAGCCAAAAGAACCAACCACTCATCATAACATTGCAATATTGACTTTGTATAGATGACTACATATCTGAAGTACATATCAGTCTCATGTGCATATACATAAAATAGGTGTTCATGGTCATGAATAGGTAGTACATATTAGACATATGTCAAAAGTGGTCACAACCACGAACAACACAGTGGATTCCACTCTCTAAATTTATCGAAGACTATGATATATACTAGGCTACAAATTGCTCTTCAATGAGAACTAAGGTCCCATAGGTACTATCATAATCAAGCATAGTAACATATAGGATGATTCCACTATAGTCTTGAGGTAATTTACATGAATCGTCGATGGTACATGTCCCATCATGTGAATATAGGTACAAAAGTCGAACGTGATGAAACATAATCTGATTGTTGGTTGTTGAGGTATACCATTAACAGATGCAAGACGACCCACCAATGATGAAAATGGGTGTCAAGGAATCGAGTACATGAAAAAAGTGTGAATAAATTTGTTGAGTTCAAACACTTGTATAATCCGTTGATCAAGAGACATTGATGTATTCCCAATTCTTGATGATGAGAGAACATGCCACTGATAACTACATGTCTCAAGATCCTCATTTGACTCTAGATCCCAATTCCAAAATAGGTGATATGAAGTCGATGGAATGAGATTTGCTGGAAGAAGGGAATTAGGGAATCCCCCATCAACCAACACGAGGTATGTAGCAAAGCTGAATGATTTGGAAGAAATCATACTAACAATATATACACGAACCATTAACCATGTGTGTTACTCGCGTGTATCGGATGCAAGTAGTACATAAAAGAGACCCTTTGAACAAAAGCCAATGATGAAAATTGCTGACAGAAGCGAGGAAACCACCAATTAGGTTTAATGAAATCAAAGACATGGAATAAATCCCAGTGTTTGAATATATTTCTTACCATCAAACAGAAGGGAATCCATTCAGTCAACAACCAATGATGAGGTGTCATCTGTTGAGTTTAAGGTTACCTACCACTAACCACTAATGAAAGTAGGTTGAGGGTGGTATGTAGGACAACAAATTCATGTGATTATGGAATGCACTTATAAAGGGATTATTGACATGGAAATTCAAGAAATCTAAGGAATGGATGACTCATGTTTATAGACTTCCTTTGAATAAGAGAATGAGGAAGATAAATAAACTTAGGCAACATAGAATCAAAACTAAACATTAACACAACTCTGTAATGCAGGGGGCATCAACAAAGTCTCCTTAGGAACTAGAATTTTAACCAATTAGAGGAGTAAAATATGAGTAATGATTTCAAATTCCTAAGGCCGCACTAAACCCAAATATTTGATGGATAGACTCAAAAATCGGTGCTTTGTTCAAAGGAGACACAATTGCTACTAATATAAGACAATATCATTTTCTCATTTGAATTTTTATGTTTTTAGATTTTTTTTGTCTTTTTCATATTATAGAAGCATGAAAAGGAATAAAAGAGTGCTTATGGTACAAATGAGAAGAAATAAGTGTCACAAGAAAGAAAACCATTTCTGTGCAGTGGAACATACGTATGCTCAATGAAAGGAAATGTGTGTAGGATGTTTCCTCTGAGGTAAGGGAAAATAAAGATGCAAAGGTTAAATGATAGGCTCTTCTTGGCTAGGATTGAGGAATGGTTAGGGAATTTGGCTTATAATGATAAATCGGGAGCTGGAATTAGGATAAAAATGCAAGAAGATTAATGATATGATATTACAACCTCAGACAAAGGGAGTCTCTTTGGGTGATGGATAGAGTAGAATATGGGAAGAAACATGATGTTTCCACACAAGGACATGGTGGGACTAGAAGGCACTCCCAGACCTTGGGAGGAGTTGCAACATCGGAACCAAATGACAAGATGGGTTCTAACTAGGGTACCCATGGTCGAGAAAGCACTACATCTTAAATAACGACACTTCTATAAGCATGTGGAAAGATCCATGTCACTAAAAATTAGGTTCATACCTAGGGATTATGAATCATGGTTACAAGATAATGCAAAAATAAAAGCGAAGTGAAATCCTATCCTATATACCAAGGATGATATATACCCGTCAGACACATGAACATGCTAAGAATCCATTATGATCCAGAGAAATTGCTTCAAAAAGTACCTCACATTGTAATATTAGTCCATAAGGTTCAAAAAATTAAAAAGTAGGGTGAAAATCCATATAAAAGTGGGTAACAACCAAAATATATACAAAAAATACACTAATGTACAAGGTACCATCCTAAGCTATAGGCTCATGCATAGTAATTTCTATGTTAGAGCCCATTTCTTGGTTTCTTCAACACCTTCCCTTCATAATCTTCTAACTCATAAGCTCCCTTTTCTAAGACACGCCTTACAATGTAAGGACCATGCCACATTGGGTTAACCTTGCCTGCCCCCAGTGGTTCTTTAGCTTGGTCATATAAGAGAACCAAGTCACCCTTAGTGTATTGGAGGGGATGAGCATACTTATCGCACTGAACCTTGACATGACATTTATTAGCTTCTATAGCCACATCGACATCTCAATGTTACTCATCAAGTTGCTCAACATGGACTAAACATTGTTCTAACTCCAATGTGTCAGGAAGGAGCGTGATGGCTAACTTCAAATAAGGGGTTTTGCATTCAATAGGAAGGACATACTCCACTCTATGAACTAATTGGAAAGGTGAAAACCCACTAGAAGTCTTTACTATGATTTGGTATGCCCACAAAGTAGGATACAACATAATGTGCTAGTTATATTTTCTTTGTTTGACAGAATTTTGTAAGATGGCCTTGAGATATTTATTAATGGCCTCCACTTGGCCATTCACTTGGGGATAATAAAACAATTAATTATCCTATTTGAACCCCACTTTTAGTGCTATTTCTATCACCATTTTATTGTAAAAGTGACTACCATGATTTGTGATAATCTCTTTTGAAATCCCAAACTGTGCTATAATTTGATTAAATACAAAATGGGTTGCAGTCTCACCATTCGCTTTAATAGTCGGCATGGCCTCCTCCCACTTAGTGAAATATTCCATGGCCATGATGATATGGTGTTTCCTCCCAACCAAAGCTGGGTTGCAATCCATGAAATCAACCCCCCACTTAGTGAAAGTACCAACGGTGATGACTAGATACAACGGAGCAAGATACGAGTGCATATTGCAAGAGAACACGTGACAAGGGAAACATATATTGACCAAATTAAAACAATCTTTAAATATGGGTGAGCAATAGTAACCAACTTGAAATTTTTTCTAAACTATCACAAGACTAGATAAGTGACCACCACACACCCCACTACAACAGTCATTTAGCACAATGCCCACTTCCTCATGGTTTAAAAAATGACACAAAAAGGAATCCACCCCCAAACAATACAAAGTGTCACTGATGATGAGGTAGTTTCTAGCTTAACGATGTATACGTCAACATTCCTCCCTCAAGAGACAAGGAGGTAACTTTCGAGTCTGAAGATAAACAATAATGTATCCATACCATGGGTCCGAAGATGAGATAAGGAAGATATGCTCATAAACAAATGAGTGCTTATAAACCATATCCTCATCTTGCCTAGGAAAATTAGACATTAACTACGCAAAGACTAAAGCATTTTTGGATTTCGCAGATACAAAATCGAGGTCAAGTTCTTGAGAAATCACAATCCATTTATTATACTTCCCCCCAATAATGTGTCTTCTTAAAATAAATTAAAAAGGATTGATGTGTGCCATGACAACAGTCTTGCGAAGTAAAATATAATGATGTAACCTCTAAACTGCATGAATGGTTCTGAGGGCCAATTTTTCCACATGAGAATATTTAATTTTAGAATCTATGATATTTCAACTAACATAATAGATAACGTGCTCATGGAGCTCATCATCCTCCTAAGCCAGGACCATAGCAACCATCTCTTTAGACATGATGATATAAAGCAAAAAATACACTATGGTTGGGAGGACAAAGCAAAGGTGTTGATACTAGGGATTTATTAAGGGAATCAAAGGACTCATGGGATGCTCCTACCATACAAACAAAGCATCCTTCTTAGAAAGACGCATAAAACCCTTAGTAATGCTGGCATAATTTACTATAAAATGACGTAGAAAATAGGATTTTCCTCGAAGACTCTGAAGTTGACTAATTGAGCATAGGGATGGAAACCAAAGTATTGCCTCAACATTTAAAAGATTGACCATGATCCCCTCCTTAAAGATGATAAATCTCAATAAGCAACCTGTTATAACACAAACGATGCATTTATAAGGGTTTAAGCGAATCTTATAACACCTGCATCTTTCGAACACAAGTCAAAGGTGAGATGGATGATGCACTCTCTACGAGAGTGAGCAGCAAGATTGTCTATATAAGCCTCTGTTATACACTCGATATCATGGAATGTAAAGGTCATAGCCCACTGAAAAAGTTTCTATGGTGTTTTTAAGGCCGAAGGGAATTTTCTAGTATGCAAAGGTTCCCCAAGGACAGATGAACGTTGTCTTATGTTGATCCTTAGAATTAATATGAATATGATTATAACTAGAAAACCATCCATAAAGGAGAAATTTTTTATTCCCACGCATTCATCAATAATATTATTAATAAATGGTGTGGGAAAGTTATGCTTCAGACAATATTTATTCATATCTTAAAAATCTGAGCACACTGAGATGGATCCTTCCTTTTTATCCATAAGAATGGGGTTGGATACCCATTTAGTCAAATGAATCAGGTAGATGAAGCTAGACTTAAGAAGCTTCTCCACATCTGCTTTAATGGTCGGTTCCTTTTGGGGATTCATTGCTCTTAGCTGTTGTCAAACAAGATTAGCATTCAAGTAAGTCTTAATTTCATGCTTGACAATGCTTAGTTCTATTCCTGGCATCTCCTCATAGGAACAAGTAAGAAAATCTTGAAATTCTTTAAAGAAATCAATGCAAATATATATTTCTTCTAGAGAGAAATATGCACCAATATAAACATTCTCCACTTTTCCAAGAGTTCAAGAAATGTTGATCAGGATGGTAGGAGAAATATTTGTCATGTTCCATCAAGATATATTCCATGCTCATCCAACGAGACTACAGGGTGACCAACTTTCTCACCTAAGGTTAACTTGAACTCATAGTTCTTGATCCTTTCAAGATTTAGAAGGAAATATGATTGATGATGTAGGTCCTTCCAATTCCTTTCAAGACCATTCATGGAATCGGAAATAGCCTCATGTGAAGGAAAATTACAGCCAATATAATCACGTGAACATGATGAGTTAACCGTACAAGCGAGCAAGAGTGCATGATATTCCTCCTCTGTCCGTGAAGAAAAAATATTAGGGTCTGCAGTGACTTCTTGTAAATATTGATAAGAGACCTATGCTACAGATAATTACATGGCCATTCCGATGTGTGGGTTCCCTTCACATGATTCAATAAATGAAGGGAGAGCCTAAGGATCATTAAAATATGAGGCACAAAATGAAACCGAACTCAACAATCATGAAGCACCATCGAAAATGGAATTGATATATGCGATTGGTTTTGGAAAACTAAAATTTCACATGAGAGAAGGATATCTACTGACACCAAAATCATTAGTTTCCTTCTTATAATTTTCAATTGTAGGGATCGTAGATCTCAACGATGCAGAGGAATTGGGGAAAGTAAAACGTAATTGATCAATTTCCATAATTTTTCCTTTGTGAGAAAAGCATGTCACACAAAACACAGATGAGATGGCATATTTAGTAGCATAAATCCAATTCCTTCCTAGTAAAATATTATAGTATAGGGGTGCATCAACCAACTCAATCTCGACCGTACGGATCCCCCCCCCAATTGAACTTGAAGAGAGGGTATAATTACATGTTCTTGAAATGAATGTCCATCGAATGCAGTCAACATGGTCATGGAATGAGATAACAGAGGAGAGACAAGGGCCTTCCAAAAAGATAGGTACATCACTAACGTTGAAGCACCTTTATCAACAACAAAACATTTGATGGTCATTTTAAGACATTCCACATGCACTTGGAAATCCACATTGTTAAGGTAATTGAGGCTAAACATCAATGGTATCAAACTTTATAACAATAGGGCCACTTAATTAAAGATCCCGCGAGATAGATAGCAAGGCATTTCTCTGTGTGGGACATGTCTAGAGTACCTCCAAAGATGACATAACACACTATGTTTGGCCCAAATACTCAACAATGGAATAATTTTGGGTGGCTCTGGAATTAGGGTTATGGGTCGAGTGCTTAAGAAATCCTTTCGAAACACAAGCAATAGGGTTAGGCTTATTGATCTACAAAGGGATCTTTGCAAGTCAAGTCTCTTTCCCCATACAAGGCTATGAAGGATTATAGTTGCAAGAGCAAGTGGAAACATTAACCTTTAACTAGATCATCATGATGCATCTATGGCCACCATCATGAGCCGACAAGTTTTGAATCCCACTGGAACCATTTCCGGTGTTAGAAGCACTCGAATCCATATCTTCATAGAAGGAAGCATATTTGTTAACATAGTTGGGTTATATGCTATAATATTCAAGGCCTCATCTATTCTAGGTAACAAGTGAGTAAGGTGATACTATGTGCAAAGCTTACAAGGAAAGTTCACCTTTTATTTTTGTTTCTTGTCCCCACCAAAATTATTATCATTCTTCTCATTATTCAAATTTCCTTTCTTATTATTATGACCATCGTTATGATTATTCTTCACCTTCTTATTATTACCTCCAGGTTGTTGGTTAACTTTCAGGTTCGCTGATTGCACGAAGTACCTCCAACAACTGGGTGGGAGAGGATGAAGCTATAGGTTGTCCTACTGTGGACTAGCTAATGGAAAAATTCTGCATCTAATTAGTCACATGATCTACATCCTGGGCACTTGTGTCACCTACAATACCATTAGAATGAGGACCTAAATTTTTCTTGGGGTCATGGTTGGATCATGGTGCATTAAGAATAATTCCATAAAGAAGCCCGTATTGAGCGTAGATCGAATCTAACTATTGATCTTTAAATATGGCCCGTTCCTTAGTAGTTACTCTGAATGTTGATACATCCTTTGCAATATAAGGAAAAAGGGACTTAAGGAACCATTCTGCTAGGAACTCTGTTGGAATGTTAGCTTTAATCAATCCCTTTTGTATACACCACTCCTGAATATGATTTGAAATGTGAGTGGCTTTATCCTAACAGAATGTTGATACAATTTCTATGTCTGCGTTGTAATGGACTGACAAATGAAAGTGGCTAAGAAAAACTAAGGATATTTCATTAAAGGTATGGTACATGCCCCTTGGTAACTCAACATACCATTTCACAATAGGCCCCATGAGGGTGCATTGAAACAATCTCAAAAGAATAGAATCATGGCTTAAGCAATTGGACTAGCATCAAAGGTGAAAGTTTGTAACATGATCTCCTAGATCTTCATTCTTCTTACCCTCAGACTTAGGAATGTTAGAGGGAAACTTGGTGGGGATTGGGGGCCATGCCATATCATGACACACATGATCGTTTGTTAATTGACATAAGTATGGAAAATTCAAGGTTGTTGGAAATGAGATCCTTGGTTGTGATGTCTGGGATCATGCCCCCAAGAAAGACTGGTTCTATGGATAATTACATGTAGGCATTTAATTAGAGACCATATGCCATAATGGATTATGATAGAGACCATGAAACTGAAAAGTAGGATAATAACCCCCTCCAAATTAATCCATGTAGGGGTTCCCAGGAATTTGCATGTTAGGAAACCCCTAGGAGGAAAAATAAATATTACTAAAATCACCCATATGATAGTATACATTGTACCCAACAAGGAGCAAGCATATACCCCCCCCTGATGAAGGAACTCCAAATGAGGAGGGGCATACTAAAAGCTACATTCCCTCCCAAAGGAACAATCAAAATCGGAGGAGGATTCACCATAAGAAAGGAATTAATGGGAAATATCATAGTAGACTAGGGGAAGACAAATGACATATAAGAACAGAACCACTACTTGCAATCCCATCACCACCCATAAAAGGATTAGTGATAGTATTAGGAGCTGATGAAGGGGGAGGCCATCCCCCAACATAAGGATAAGGAGGGATATGGTCATTCTTGAATTGATATGCAGTAAATGGGGATGATATGCCCCCAATATCAACACCATGGTTACCATTGCAAACTGTTATGGAGAACAAGATACTCAATGATGGATTAGGAATGCCAAAAGAAATGGATTAAAGGCTAAGAGGATTAGATGAGCATTAGTTCCTAATAATTATAATGAAAAGTTTTACAAATTATTAGATGACCAAGTCAAAAGTATTTGTTCTAATAGGATTATATGAACTAGCAGCTTGAGAAACAATGAACACGGGGATCCTTGGGACCCATAAGGGAGTAGAGTATGGAGTCACATCGACTCCTATGACCAGTGTTGATGAAGGGGTCAAAGGGATCCCTAACATATCAGAAGCAGAGATCATGGTAAGAAGTCTTTGAATTTCTCAATGGGATATATAAGGACCACCTTTATCAACTCTACACCTCTTATGGAGAGTCTACAAAGGACCATCAGGTGTTAAACTAGTTGCTAAATGACTAGAATGGAAGATAGCCATAGATCTATCCATGATGACTCCAAAATGTTCACAAAATTATATCAACCCCTAAGGCCAACTAACTAGAGATGAGCCCACTCCTATAAAAGCTAATCCAAATGCACACAATCAAAGGAGATGGCTAAGTGCGCCCCCCCCCCCCAAACTATAAAAGGCATGCCTTTCCCAGGAGGGTCCTGAGACTCCATTACTACAGAAGGAGAAGGAGTTAACATAATCAATTATAAGGGTCCTCAGACTTCACAATGCATGTTTGTGTGATGTTCGACTCCTATTTCAAGTGGTGGAGGCCTAAGTGGAGGAACTTAGTTTCTCGGTTCTAATGAGTTACCAACAAAAGGTTGTCACTATGTACTTATGTTTATTATATTAATAGAAATACTCTTTTCTCGTCCAATTCATGTTGCAAATGTTTATATTATTTTCATTAGGTATTTTTCTTAATATGTTCATGGACTATGCTATATTATTTGCTAACAATTTATATACATTTTATATGATTGTATGAATTGGTTGTTGAGGACAAGTTGCAGGTGAAGAGCATTGGATTGAGAGCTCAATGTTGACCTTCTTCAAACATCCATTTGAGGTAAGGGTCTTATCCTTTTATTGTTAGCATTTCGTGTTTATATAGCATATTTGAGAATTGAGTTGATTTCTGGTGTCACTCTATTTGTTGTGGTTATACCCCAAGCCATAGGAACATTTTCTCTATAACAGAACTATTCAGTGTCATTTTGAATTCTTGGGTATTGGATTCATATGTAGAGTCTATCAGGATTAGGGAGTGTCTAGTATTGGGTAGAGTAAATCCTATTCATGAACTAGAGATAAGGCTTACCCTGTCCCTCCAAGCTTCCATTACACATTGTTTGGATATATTTAAAGGGCTAAATCTGTTTGTTCGGTTGTTGAGGTTGTGATGGAACATTGCCATTGTAAAATTGGTTATCATGTATTATGCATATTGAGGATGTGAAACAGGGATTGAAATGTTGCAGGAAGAATACATCAAAATGAAATTGTAGTATCATGAACATGACTATAAGTTGGAATAAATGGATGGATTAATTAATTGCTTATATTCAACATGAGAGTGGATTCAAGGATAAGCTCTGTTGATGGACATTGCAATACATAGTCTAGAAGTTTAATAATGGGAGAAATAGGTTGGCACCTTTGTGAGGATTCAACATGGAAACAATTTGGAGCTTTGTGAGTAGGTAAACACTATAAAAGTTAATTGGAAAGATTTGTTTTCCCACCTTGACATGCCTTGAGTAGTTTTATCCACTCATGTGATTTCTAGATCCTTTAAGGCCCCTCCCTCAGTGGCCTCCCCTCATCCTCAATAAGCATCAAGGCCATACCACACCCTCAATATGTGGAACTAGAGTATTCCATAGAGTCTCTTGTTGTCAACAACCTTTTGACATAGAAACATGTAGGCATCAATGGAGTAGAATCATGGGACACTACTCAATAAGAAAATTGTTGATGCAGTTTTTACACACTCACGTCAATTGGAAGGAATTGGACTGATCCAAAGGTTTTAATATTACCTCAAGTCGTTGAAATATCCAAACCTTATGGATTGTATGGATCCGTTAGTTGAGATTATTCCTCATTAAGAATGCTATTCTAAAGAAAGAAAGAAATGCTCGTTTAAAAATTAAAATAAAATATATACATAAAGTTAATCAAGTTCCTACTATAATACAAAATGTACAATTAAAATTAGGGATCCCACACGTCTTAATTTAATCAACAAAATTAAATTAAATTATCATGTGAAATAAGAGCTATGATAAATAAGCTAAAAGTCTTCAAATAAAAATTAACAACTAATAAAAATATCTTAGATTCATTTAAAAGAATAATATCTCATACATATTGACTGCATAAGACTTCAATGGTATGACAATTAAGACCAAAATTGATATGAATGTTTAAACCATAATAAATTTACACCTGAAAATAAAGACAATTAAATTCACACAAATGTAATAGAAAAAGGAAATAAATAAATATCCTCGGCTGAGACTACATTCACTAGTTCTAATTAAATTGACTATTGCTAGAATGAAGCAATAATGATTTGCTATCACAACAAACACAAAAAATTATGAAATTACTATGGTAATAGGGCTATAAAAAGTGAGTGATAATGATCAAGTAACTAATTCACACTATCTCCTCAAACTAGAATCAATCAGTTTAATAGTTAATGAAACACCACATAACAACTGAATGTATGATCAATATTCAATAGAAAGATAGTTTTAAAATAAGAAAATTAACCATTTATCTCAATCAATTTAATAGTTAATGAAACACTACATAACAACTGAATATATGATCAATATTCATTAGAAAGATAGTTTTAAAATAAGAAAATTAACCATTTATCTCATATGTTTATCAAATCATACTGAAGAATAAGAGATCCGAATCTGAATCAAACTTAACAACAAAAACTAAAATGCATTTCCAAAAAAATTTATGGAACGCTCAATAAAAAGTAATTACTGGTCATTGAAAAAATTCAAATGATCAAACATTTGTCTAATTCGAAACACAAATCTACATAGAGGAAAGATCTTATCTACAAACCCTTAGACATAATAACAACAATAGTGATAAAAAACCAATCATGAAAACATTTAGAAAAACTTCATATATATTTATCATAATGATTTATAAACAAATAGTCATTCGTTCTAACTTCAATCTTCCACCATTCCAATACAAACCTTTTCTATAGTTCAGGATTCTTTCTTTTATAATTTGATCCTACTCCTCACAGTAGATAGAGAATTCGAATATCCAAAATTTTGAAATATCAAAGATTGTCTTATGCCAAGTTTGTTTCAACAATGTTAACAAAGTATCCTAACTTTGCACATGAAATAACAATATCTTGTGTCTAAAACTAGATCGAAGAGTGCATCCTGATATTACAGGAATAAATATAGCAATGCATCCAAATGTAGAATCATATCTTGCCAGCTAGAGACATCTGAGTTGAATTTGTTCCAACGTAGTTTCCATAGTTATTCTCCTGGGTCAAACAATGAGCAAGTTTTTAAAGAAAGAAGAGTTAAAAATACATTGAAATGAAGTGGCTGCAGAATATTTGATTCTACAACTACTTCAAATGAAATAACTATGCAAAACTAACAAACTAAATCATGTAAGCATGAAACAAAAGAAAATAAACTGACTTACCTTTAATAAAAATAAAACAAAACACAAGACCATATATACACGAAAAAGTATGAATGCATGATCTTCAATTACTTTGATCTAATTGATTTTGAAGAGCTAGTATTGACAAAAATATTAACACTAGATGTATGAATGATTGGGCTAGTGGTAGAAAACTTCAACTTCTTCCTCATTTCACTAACTTCGATTTGATGTTTTTCATTTAGTATCCTCTTCTGGTTTTATGATCTGGTTGATTTAATACTGAATATTTTGAATATAGATGATTTTAGTTGGTTAGAATCTTATAATAGTTGATTTTAATTATTTTTTTGTGAATTAAATGAGTGCAAGGGAGGTATTTCACTCATTCCTTCCTCTGTGATTCACAAAAATCGTGAAGAGCCTACTTGGTCGAATAGAGGCTTTAGGTTCCTTAGTGTGTGGTAGTGGGAATACACATGTGATGAAAGAAAATAATATTGTTGCAATTAAGTGAACTGCTCAAAGTAAAATCATTGTAAGTTGAGCTCTAAACAAACTAGTGATACTTGCAATAAATTAAATGCTATGTGTGCATAGGAGGTATTTCACCCTTCACTCCTCTTTTTGATTCACATCTATCGTGAAGAGAATACTTAGGAAGGAAAGGGGATTTTTGTCCTTATTTGTGTGCATATAGTGGATTCTACAATACCTTAAACTAATGATATTCAAAGAAAAAAAAACAACAATCATATAAATTCTCAAATACTAGTGACAACAGTGAAGTCCTTGAGGATCCTCAAAGTTGGTTCTTGTGCAACCAATAAGCTTTGATTCAATTCACAAGATCTAAAAACCATGCAAACACATGTGAACGGAAAGAAAAAATATATTTTTATTCATTATCCATCATAACTATTACAATGAAGGTCCAACCCTTTATAACTACTATATGAGATTTTTGAAAATTGCTAATTTTACAAATTCTCGCATGGCTATGAAAATGAACACCAACTATAAGCTAACTAGAGAGACATTATTTGTCTACTTGTTTTTCTAATTAGGTTTGTAAACTGAGAGACAAATATTAATTACAAATTAAAAAAAATCCCACAAAACACTAAAACCTCAATTTGAGGTCTTATATACAGGATTTTGGCCTTAGAAAAGTGTCAAAAAAACTCTAATCAAAAGGATATGATCAGCCCTTGCATTGAACACTTCAAAACACAACTTACTATTAAATTTGAGCCCAAACAGATAACCAAGTCACAATTTAAGACCCCCGAAAATCCCTACATTTATTCTCTTTTTTTCCTATATTTTTTTTTGCTTTTTTCTATTTTTTCCATCTTTTAGAAATCACTTCATCAATTACCTAAGTCAATTTTAAGGGGAAATGACCCCTTTACTCGCTAATTCTTAGTCTAGGTGGGATAAATACTAATAGAACAAGTAACCATTGCCACTTAATTAGTTCTTAGTAAATTAGCGACCATCTAGTGAGATGCAGATTGTTGAACAGACTAATAAAAGAAAATAAATGAACAACAGTGCAGAAATAAAATTTATATTTTCTCTACAATGCAACAGAAAGACTCACTAGAGCATTGTAGTGTGGGCACAGTGATAAAAAGTCACACTAACTCATGAAAAAGAACCCACACAGGCAGGAAACTGTTAAACTAGTGCATTGATCCACAGAACTGTTGAAGGAATAGACACAATGCAATGGCCCAAAATTGACGAGAGATTTAATACTATCTAAATTAATTAGCATGGCAAAATGGAAGCTGAATTTCTGGATTTGAGGGTATGACCCTCTTCACCTATAAGAAAAAAGTGACGATAAATTAGTTATACTTCAAGAAACAACCTAAACAAATAAAAATGAACAAGAAACCATGAACTCTCCATTAATATTGTTGTGGGAAATAATGCACAAGAGTGATTCCCAATTTGGTATGGGTCTAGGCCTTGTATGTTGCAGATAAGCCCCTTTTTTGGAGGGTAGAATGGTGAGGATGAATCAACCCAAGTGATCTTGCAATAGATTGTTAGAAGCAAACTAAAAAAAAATAGAAACAATAACAACTTGAATGAAATAACAAAGAAAGGAGTGATAGCATGCAAAATTCAACAAACACAATGAGACAAATGACTTGTATTGCCCAATGGTCAAGCTAATACAAACACCTTGGTGAGGTGAGCTCCAAATGGAGGAAAACACTCATCCTAAGGGAGGTCCTCCCTATACAATGAAGATCGGAAGTGTGGTTAATGAACCAATATGGAATGGGAAGAACAATTTCCCCTTGGGGGAAGCAGGAAATGGAGCTTAGAGATGCTTGGAAAAGAAGAGGGTGATAAAAATGAGAGTTTAATCTCAATTCCTACGGCATAAATTTGCTTCCAAATATTCTTACAAATATCATGTCCATGGCCTTCTTTTATAGTCCAAGAAGATGCCAAGAAATGACAAGATCACAATCTGAATCCATTGATTCAAGGTTTGATCTCCCAAGTACACCAAGAGGTCATTTGAGGCAACCAAGTGTGTGGGAGGCTAAATTTGAATTCAAATTGGTAAGTGGAGCTTTTATGATCCATCAATGTGTCGTTAGTGGGTGATATCTTGATGTTTGTGTTAGTAGCGCAACTATCGAAGGCTATTTCATGCTACAACATGGTTGTTGCTCTGGGGACTCGTGCTGCAGTGCTAGTAACTAGAGTTTAAACCAGTGTTGTTTTTTGTTTTTTGGATATCTTGGTATTGTTATGCTCTTTATCCCTTGTGAGGGTGTCTTTGGTTATGTGCATGGTACATGTTGACGACATTATACCGCGTGAATCGTGAAATTGTTGAAGGTGTGCGAATTTTTCATGATAACATCCACTACAATTTTTTAGATTGGCATAAAGTACACAATACTAAAGGTTGAAAAATCAATCTAAATGTTACGTGAAATAACCCAACCAGATATATGCATAAATTATATCATTTTTTATGTTGTGATTGGTCTTCTCAAGGCATGAAACAACTATTGTTTTTATGATATTCTCAATTTTTACGCTATCAATTGCAAAGGGATGATGGTTTAAATATAAATTAACGCACAACAGCACAACAGATCATACGTGAGAACTCAACATATGCATGCACTAGAAACAAATCCTTCCTTTCTTTCTTTCTTTTCTATGGAATTGTAGGGATGGAATAAGTGTTTTGTAGCTTGATTTTGGAACAATTACCAAAAGAATTCCATATGTCGAAATATTCTTCCCACATACCATGTTTTAGAAGTTCTAACACCCCGGTTTTGACCCCATTTGCATTAAATGTATATGATGTAAATATTGTAATTAATCATGGTGTGGAGCTAAAGGAAAAAGCCCCACCATCGATTTAGTGTTTTATGTTTCGGCGATTAAAAATCATTGCCGATGGTATTTTGTGCTAGCCGACACATTATAATTTTGGACATCATGTAAATATGTAATTGTCTTAAAAACCCACAACCAGCTATGTCAATGCAACAAATAATGAGATGGGGGCATGATTTCCTAAGGATAAGGGGGGAAATATTCAAATCTTTGGGCCAATGGGGAAAAGCCAAATGTCAAAAGGAAAACCCATCAAAATTGTCAACTACCTTTCTTGTCTTATTCACCCAAACATTTATTACTGACAGAAATTGGTTGAGTTGGTTATTGCATGGGATGGGAAAGGTATGGCAGCCCGGATTCGAATTGGGTAGAGCACCAATTTTTGAAAAACGCATTTTGACTCCTTGGGCAAGTAAAAACCCAAAAATCTATGCCCATTCCAATAGGCTTTCACATTTTCATATTTTTCACCACAATTCTCTCATTCACGTGAGCTCTCCCAGGCATCGAGAGTTTCCTGTGTGTATCCATTCATGTTTTTGCAATCAACTCGAATGTTTTCCAAGATGCGAAATCATTTTTTGGTAATTCCAGCGAGTGGGAGAAGAGACCCATATATTTTGGGTGTTGTTGAGTTCGTTTTGGCCACGTTGGGGCCATAAACAACTATGGAAATCAAATTGCTACTAAAGGGTTGTTTTTACCCATCTCGATAATTCATTTTGTTGCCGAAATCATTTTTCCTCAACCAAGAATTTTGTATTCTGCTGTGTATGCATATTTTTCTTTGATCTAAACTTATTTGGGAATGGAAATTGGGTCTGACTAGCTTGATAAACCTGGTGTGAGAAGGAACCTCACAGACAAATCTAGGGGGTTGGTTTTCTTCTTTACACACCCTGAATAACACTGGAAGGGAAGGCATATCCTAAGGGACTGTGTTGCAGAGAAGGGGATGCTTCCTTGTGTTGGATGTGCAGATGTTTTAGAAGTCAGGCTAGATCTCATGTAGGTTTCCATAGCTCTAGGGTTGAGATCACTAGCTTAGAAGTCATCCTTTCCATCTCCTTTGTAGCTTGAAAAAGCCAACTGTGTTGGCTTGCCTGAATTTTGATAAATCCTTGGCTATGTGTGAGTCTGCTAGTGTTCCCTTATCCCTTGTGGGAATCATCCCCAGATCGGTGGTGGCAGTGTTGCCGAGAGATTGATGAGCACACTAGCCTATGGTTGGGTGGAACGTTGTAGTGACGTAGCTGGTTCCAGGACAAGCTTCTTTCAAGATAAGTATTCTTGTCTATTTTATGTCTACATTTGTATTTGCTTAATGAAATATGATGAACATGTCTAATGTGTTTAATTGATTCCACTGTATAATTGAAAGCGTCTGCATCTGTATATGTTTTATGTCAATGCATTTTTATATTTATGTTCATGGGGCTAGATTGCCTAGATTAGCAGCACCATGGGCGTGTTCTCTCTCTGGTGGACAGGAGGGGACATGGCATTCTCTCTCTAGTGGACGGGAGGGGACATGACAGTGTGGTATCAAAGCTGATGTTGCATCTTTGGGACTCAAAGGGGCCATGAGAAATCCACCTCTGTGTTTAGCAGAAAGTAGTAGACAGGAGAATTTTTTCAAAATTTATCTAAGTATGAAAAATAGCATGTTGGCCCAGTTAGCTGAAGTTGGGTCGATACATCGGTTGGGTTAGCTGAAGTCGGGTCAATACATCGGTTGGGATTAGCTTGTATGAGATGATGTGTGTTGGTTGAGTCGAGCTGATGGGAAGAAAAAAAAATCAATTTTTTTTTCTAAGTATTGAAATCGGCAAAAATCGGAGAATTTTTTCGATATGTCGGCTGAGTTCTGTCAACGCACATCCGAAAACTTTGAAATTTTCCGCCAATACGCGGCAGGTGAAAGTTGATATTTGAGCCAACGCGTGTCAGGTGGAAGTTGGAAATTGAGCCGACACGTGTCGGGTGGAGGTTGGACTTTCAGTCAATGCATGTCAGTTTGGATGAGTCGACGAGTGGTGGGTAAAAGTAAAATTTTTTCCCACAACAACAAAGGACTTGGCCGAGAGAAATATGGAAATTTTCCCACAATGGCAGGAGAAAACTTGGGAAGTATTCTGCAACGGCGAATGGAAGTCAGAAAGTCTTCCAACGCGATGCAGCAAGTGAAAGTCGGAAACCACAAGGAGGCAAGCCCCCTTGACCCCTGTCGTCGCCTTCAGACAGTCGTTGTTATGAAAGAAAAGTATGTTTTTGAGAAATTTGTTAATATGAGATTTTTCCAGATGAACGTAAGTAATTATGAATTCATGTGAATTTTATGCAGTGAACAATTTTGTTTATTAACACATTTTGTAGAATTATAGTCACCTTCAAAAGGGTAGCATTCCACATAGTGTAGACCAGTAAAGTTGGGTTTTGCTTCAGCCATGAGAACCTATAGCATGAATGATGCACATAACCCCAATGAGTACGAGGAAGATGCTATGGGGGGGAATGTCCGAGTTGGAAATGATGAGACAAAGTCTAATGGAAGAACATTTCAAGATACTCCCTCAGATTTTGCAACCACCATGAGAAGCCTAAGTGTGGAGATGAAAACTTACATGGAAGATAATGAAAGATTGGTTAAGGCCCAGGAGGAGAAGAATCAGTTGAATGCATCCATGCTGCAAATTTTGACAGACATCCAGAGGCAGATGAACTCTGGGGACTAGACAATAAGACCGCAATGTAGTAAAAGTAGTACTAGAAGAAGGAAGAGATCTCCTAGTGGGTCATCTGACTCCGAAGGATCCACTAGCGGTTCTAGTTCTTCTTCTCACAAGAATGAGAGGAAGAGACGTTACAAGAACCATTCACGTCATGATTTTAAGAAGGCAAGGCCACCCATGGGGGCTTCACTTGTTGACCAATATCCTATCACGTTAGTTCATATTGTGGGTTTTAAAATCATAAAAAATTGAACCAATATATTGCAGGTATTGGGGGATGAGGGGTTTAAGGTGGGGGTGGGTAGGGTGGTTTATAAGGATTGAGGTATAAAAAGGGGTGGGGAGGAGGTTTTAAGTATTGGGAGGGGGTTTCAACAAAAAGAGTTTGGGTCAATATCTCTCGAAAATAAGGGTATTTTTTAATATCCCATGATCGCACGTGCTATGTGAGAGGTTCACTAAGTGAAGTCCCTGTGAGGCCACCTACCTTCAATGGTGAGATAAAGAATGGTCAAGAAGCTGAAGCTTGGATTCTAGGAATGAGAAAATATTTCCAAGTCCAAGACTACTCTGGAAATATGAAGGCTAGGGTAGCCATCTTCAATTTGAATGGAAGAGCATCCATATGGTGGGAGCACTTCAGGAAAATGAAAAAGATTAATGAAAGGAAAATTGTGTGGAAGCAGTTCCAGAAGTATTTCAACCAGAAGTACATCTCTGACAGGTACTACGATGATAAGATTAAAGAGTTCCATGAGCTGAGATTGGGATAGTAGACTATGGAAGATTATGCAAACAAGTTCCTGGAAATTTTGAGGTATGTCAGGTACATCAAAGATGAAAAAGTAAACATCCAGGATTTCTTGAGTGGATTGCCTCAGTCTTACAAAGACAGAATTGAGTTTTATGAACCTAGAACTCTGGAAGAAGCGATAAGGAAAGCTAAGTATTGCTATGATAAAAGAAAAAGAAAAACCTGATTATCATAAGACATGGAAGGACAAGAAGAATGAGAATTCTGACCAAAGGAAGAAAGGTTTCAAACCTTCTAACTTCAGGAATCAGCAGAAGCAGCTAGCTAGTGTGTTGGGATTAAAGCCAAGAGATCCACAACAAAATAGAGAACCACTCCAATGTTGGAAATGTGGAGGACCCCACATGCGCAGGAATTGTCCACTTGAGAATGATAATGCAAGGCTAGATTACAACATTCAAGAGGTTGAAACAATGGGTCAAGTAGCAAGGGTCGTCCCTAGGATTTATGCAGCACTAGAGGACCACCAGGAAGATCACCAGTTAACTATGGTTGAAATTGCAAGTAAGATTATTGAGCAATTTGTTTCTATTTTGATTGACCCTGGTTCTACTCACAATTACATTATCTCTAGAGTAGTGGATATTTTTGCTTTTAAGAAAGTAAAAAATAGAAAATATTGGTTAGTTCAACTAGCCACTAGAACTAGGAGAACGGTTAGTGAAGTGGTAGAGAAATGTCCGTTGGTCATGAATGGATTGGTCACTTGTGTTGATATGAATGTTCTACCACTTGGTTCCTATGATGTTCTCATTGGAATGGATTGGTTAGAAGCTCACAGGGTAAAGCTTGACTATTACAATAAGACTTTTGAATGCATGGATGAAGAAGGGAGCCCAAGAGTTGTAAGAGGCATTCCAAAGGTGATTTCGGTTAGGCAGATTTCAACAATGCAACTGAAGAAGTGTTGTAGGAAAGGTTGCAGAGTGTATGCAGCTCACATTTTGGAAGCAGCAAGGAATGGAACTATTAGGTTGGAGGAATATCTTGTATTGTAATAATTCAAGGATTTTTTTCCTAATGAGATTCTAGGGCTTCCTCCAAAGAGGGACATTGATTTCACAATTGAACTTGTGCCAGGAGCAGCACCAGTGTCCAAGACACCCTACAAGATGAGTACACCAGAAACGCTAGAGCTCAAGATGCAACTGCAATATTTGTTGGAGAAGAAGTATATTAGACCGAGTGTGTTTCCTTGGGGAGCACTAGTTCTGTTTGTGAAAAAGAAAGATGGTGCACTCAAGTTGTGTATTGATTACAGACAACTGAACAAAGTCACTATGAAGAACACATACCCTTTTCCTAGGATTGATGACCTCTTTGATCAAATGAGAGGAGAAAAGGTATTTTCCAAGATTGACTTAAGGTTGGGTTACCATCAGGTGAGAATCAAGGATGAAGACATCCTTCAGGAAAAGGTATGGACATTATGAGTTTGTAGTGGTACCATTTGGTCTCAAAAATGCACCAGCTACATTTATGTGCCTTATGAACAGTGTCTTCAGCAGGTATTTGGACAAGTTTGTTCTTGTTTTTCTTGACGACATTCTTATTTATTCTAAGAATGGGGAAGACCATGAAGAACATTTGATATTGACATTGCAATTGCTCAGGGAGCATAAGCTATATGTAAAGCTGAGCAAGTGTGACTTCTATAAAGATAGGATTCATTATTTGGGTCACATTATCTCAAAAGAGGGCATATCTGTAGACCCTGAGAAGATTGAGGCCATTATGAATTGGACTACTCCAAGAATTGTGACAAATGTAAGATCTTTTATGGGACTTGCAGGATACTATAGGAGATTCATTGAAGGATTCTCCAAGGTTGCACATCCATTCACTTCTTTGAAAAAGAAGGGAATAAAGTTTGAATGGACACCGAGGTGTGAAGAAAGCTTCCAGCAGTTGAAGAATCTTCTCACAAGTGCACCGGTATTGAATATTGCAGACCCAGAAAAATATTTTGTGGTGTGTACTGATGCATGCTGTCAAGGGCTTGGAGGAGTCCTTATGCAAGACAACCACATGATATGCTATGAATAAAGAAAGTTGAAGGAGCATGAGAAGAACTATGCTACTCATGATTTAGAACTTGCAGCCATAGTACATGCTCTCAATATGTGGAGGCATTACTTGATGGGCAGAATATTTGAGCTAAGGACAGACCATTGTGGTCTGAAGTATTTGTTTGATCAGCCTACTCTAAATTCTAGGAAAGCTAGATGGCCGAAGCTTTTATGCGAGTTTGATTTTGAAATCAAGCACATAAAGGGAAAAGAGAATAAGTTACTTGATGCACTCAACAAGAAGGTACAGGAAATGCATGTGGCATCCATTAGTATTTTCCAATCGGAGTTGAGGCCGCAGATTGTTAATTATGTTGTTGAAGATTAATTGTATTCATATGTCAAGGACAAGTTGCAACAGCAAATCCTTGAAAAGAAGTATGAGGGATATAAATTGGAAGAAGATGGACTTCTTACTTATAAGAACATAATTTATATTCCAAATGTAGCAGATTTGAGGAGAGTTGTTATGGATTAGAACCATCAAGCTCCATATTTTGGTCACCCAGGATATCAGAAGACAATTGCTACAGCTAGAAAGTAGTACTTTTTTCCAGGAATGAAAAAGTACATGGCTGAATATATTTCAAGGTGCATGAAATGTCAGGATGTGAAGGTTGAGCATTAACACCCAGCAAGTTTGTTGCAACCTTTTCCAGTTCCAGAATGGAAATGAGAATTTGTTTCCATGGATTTTATTACAGGATTGCTAATGACATGGAGACAACATGATTCCATCATGGTTGTGGTGGACAAGTTAACAAAGGGATCACTTTTGATACCAGTTAAGTCTACGCATAAGACTGATGACATTGCAAAAATATTCATGAAGGAGATTTTTGAAATTGCATGGATTGCCTAAGGAAATAGTCTTTGACAGAGATGTCAAGTTCACTTCCATGTTTTGGAAGGGGTTGTTTGCATATTTGGGTACAAAGCTGAACTTCGACACTGCCTACCATCCTCATACTGATGGGAAGATAGATAGAGTTAACCAGGTGCTTGAAGACATGCTTCGCATATATGTGATGGACAAACCAACCAAGTGGGAGGATTATCTACACTTTGTAGAATTTGCATATAACAATGGACAACAAGCATCCTTGGGGATGAGTCCATATGAAGCTTTGCATGGCCAGAGGTGTAGGATACTAATGACTAGGGATAATCCAGTGAACAAGATTGTGCTTGGGCCATAATTGCTCAGGGAAATGGAGCAAGAGGTTGTAAAGATTAGGCATAATATGAAAAGATCCCGAGACATACAGAAAAGATATGCAGATAAGCATAGGGTGAACATAGAGTTTAGTGTTGGGGACCATGTTTACCTCAAAGTGAGGGAAAGGAAGAGTTCCTTGAAGCTTGGAAGTTGTGCCAAGTTGTCACCAAGATATTGTGGGTCATTTGAAGTGATTGAAAGAATAGGGCCAGTTGCATATAGACTTGCATTGCCTGCTAGCACTATAGCTCATAATGTTTTTCATGTTTCTTTGCTTAAGAAATATGTACATGATCCTAACCACGTGATAAATTGGGATGTGATTCAGGTGGAGCCCGAGGGAGAGTTCCAAATGGAGCCAATGCACATCCTTGATAGGAAGGTCACAATGCTTTGAAACCGTGCCATAGGCAGGTAAAGGTGCAATGGGAGCACTATGGTCCTGAAGAGGCTACGTGGGAGATGGAGGATGCCATGTGATTGGCACATCCATTTTTTTTTAATTCTGCGGAGCACTAAGGGCGGTGCCAGTGTAGAATTTTTGTTCACTTTTGTAAAGCACTGAGGATAGTGCCATTGAAGGGGGAGGGGAATGTAACACCCCGGTTTTGACCCTGTTTGCATTAAATGTATATGATGTAAATATTGTAATTAATCATGGTGTGGAGCTAAAGGCAAAAGCCCCGCCATTAATTTAGTGTTTTATGTTTCGACGATTAAAAATTGTTGCTGATGGTATTTTGTGCTAGCCGACACATTATAATTTTGGACATGATGTAAATATACAATTTAATTAAAAACCCACAACCAGCTATGTCAATGAAACAAATAATGAGATGGGGGCATGATTTCCTAAGGATAAGGGGGGGTATATTCAAACCTTTGTGCCAATGGGAAAATGCCAAATGTCAAAGGGAGAACCCATCAAAACTGTCATAGTATCTTTCTTGTCTTATTCACCCAATCATTTCTTATTTATGAAAATCAGTTGAGTTGGTTAATGCATGGGATGGGCAAGGTATGGCAGCCCAAATTCGGATTGGGTAGAGCACCCATTTTTGAAAAACGTGTTTTGACTCCTTGGGAAAGTAAAAATCCAAAAATGTATGCCCATTTCAACAGGCTTTCATGTTTTCATGTTTTTCACCACGATTCTCTCATTCACGTGAGCTCTCTTAGGCATCCATAGTTTCTTGTGTGTATCCATTCACATTTTTGCAGTCAGCTCGAATGTTTTCCAAGTTGAGAAATTGTTTTTTGGTAATGCCAGCGAGTGGGAGAAGAGACCCATGAATTTTGGGTGTTGTTGAGTTCATTTTGGCCACGTTAGGGCCATAAATGACTCTAGAAATTGAATTGTTGCTAAAGGGTTGTTTTTACCCATCTCGATAATTCATTTTGTTGCCGAAACCATTTTTCTTCAACCCAGAATTTTGTATTCTGCTGTGTGTGCATATTTTTCTTTGATATGAACTAATTTGGGAGTAAAAATGGGGTCTGACTAGCTTGATAAAATTGGTGTGAGAAGGAACCTCACAGACAGATCTAGGGGGCTGGTTTTCTTCTTTGCAAACCCTGAATAGCACTGGAAGGGAAGGCATATCCCAAGGGACTGTGTAGCAGAGAAGGGGATTCTTCCTTGTGTTGGATGTTCAGATGTTTTAAAAGTCAGGCTAGATATAGTGTAGGTGTTCATAGCTCTAGGGTTGAGCTCACTAGCTTAGCAGTCAACCTTTCATCTCTTTTGTAGCTTGATAAACCCAACTGTGTTGGCTTGGTTGAATTTTAATAAATCCTTGGCTATATGTGAGTCTGCTAGTGTTCCCTTATCCATTGTGGGAATCATGCCCAGCTCGGGGGTGGTAATGTTGCTGAGAGATTGATGAGCACACTAGCCTATGGTTGGGTGGAACGTTGTAGCGACGTAGTTGGTTGCAGGACAAGATTCTTTCAAGATAAGTATTCTTCTCTATTTTATATCTGCATTTGTATTTGCTTAATGAAATATGATGAACATGTCTAATGTGTTGAATTGATGAATTGCTTCCTCTATATAATTGCAATCGTATGCATCTGTGTATGTTTTACGTCAATGCATTTTTATATTTACGTTCATAGGGCTAGATTGCCCGGATTAGCAGGACCATGGTCGCGTTCTCTCTCTGGTGGACGGGAGGGGTAGTGACAGAAGTTGTTTTAAGTACTACACCAGAAAGTGAGCCATCGAACTCGTCCATTGGTTATCGGATGAATGGGCATTACACAACAAGTAGAGATTCATCGTTTAGAAAAAGAAAACACAAAAAATAGTTCCCACAAATTATAGAATAAACTAGAGATGTGAAGGAAGTAGACCCTATATGTTAGTTTAAATCTACTAACAAGATTTTTATAAAAATTCATCAGCATATATTCTTGCAATTTCATGTTTTCTTTTAAATCCAATGAACACTATTTAAGGTCAACAAGCTCCATTTTAGAGGGAAAACTATATGGCAAGTTGTCATGGAAGATATTTTGGATAACGAACATGTACACTTTTTATATTAGTTTTTGTATATATAATAAGTAATTTCATGGTTTATTTCAAAATGTTAACCTATCCATCTAAATCATTTTGACAAGAGGGAGGTCATAGAGATAAGTTTAAATTTGCTTTGAAATTTCCATCGAGATCATAATCTAGGAAAGATGAGATTTTTTTTCCAAACTATTGTATCAAACTGCTATGTATAGAGAAAACTAAATAAAATCAAACTGCTATATACTATCAAAATGGAAAGTACTCTATAAATTGATAAATTGATGTGTTGAAGTAATTTGTTATTGTAGGCTTTACTCTTTAGGTTCTCAACAGGTGGTGTAACCACATTTATTCACTTTGATAGTTTCAATGTCCTTCTGCTCAGTAGAGCTAAAGTTAAGAGCATTCCACATGTAGGATTTTCATTGATTCGTATGTAGTCACAATACTATAACTGGTTCATGCAATTTTCTCATATCTGGCAGCTCTTTGATTTCCTCTGCATATGTTATTCATTGTCGCAAACACTTTGCATTATTGTCAACTCGTCAAATTCTTGAGGAAATAATATTCACTATCATGAACACATTGTATTTCTGTCATCTTTTTCCTTTTTAGAATGATTATACACAAAAATAATTTTATGTGATTTGATTCTTTTATTGGACACCATATATTTGGAGGCCATTTACTAACACATAATGCACATGATTGTTCATTACTATTATGTGTTGTTACACTTTCACATAAAAAGCAAAATATTGGCATGTTTTTACATAGTAGACAATTCGATCAACTCTTTCTTGGCATGCATGCAACATTGTTGAATTTGTCTCTGCATAAGTTGAGCTCATAGTGTGGTACTCAAGTCCAGTGGAAAATCATTTCTGAGCCTCTAAGTATTAGGAATCTAGTCTCACTAATGTTGTGTGATTGGATTCTTTAATCTAATTCAATCTCTTTGTAATCATGTGTTGTCTACACATGTTCAATCAAAACCAACTCCTAATTATAAGTATGATACCTTTTCATTGGTTGTTTTTTTTTTTATAAATTAATTTGGGTTGTGTTTATTATATGCAATACTTAATACTTAATACTGGAGAATTCATCTGAATGAGCTCTCTTTGCTTTCTTGTTTTATGGCTTATCTTCCTTCCTTCTTTTCTTCAACGAAATAGATTGAACACTGAAAAACTTTATCTTCCAAATGAACTTTAAGAAGGATTCCACTTCTGGATCGCTTCTCTGCTTCTTAGAATGCATCAAGACACAAACCACTTAGTATGAATTCAATTTAAATATTTATAATTGAGTGAATTGTAACATTTTTTTTGAATGATGCATGTACTTTATGGACGCCTATTATTTATAAAAAAAATTACTAATGTTTACCAATTGATTACATGGTATTGTAATAGAACAATGAGTCACGGGATTTACAATTTAGAAATGTTTACCTCAAAATTATTATTAGGTGTTTATTTTGGTCGATTTCTAATTAGATTTAAATTTTATTTCATATATACAAGTGATTTATTTACTATCATTGTTATAAATGGCGTCATGAAATATTTTATGGATTACTATTTTAATATTTATTTGAATTTATTATAGATACTTATAGACATGTACAACAAACAATGTATTTCATGTGTAACAACTCTATTATTCTTGTATGGTTGTACCTCTTAGATTTATTTTAATAATAGTTGGATGTTTTGGAACAACTTTCTCCACAAATCATACTGGATAATGCTATGAATATCATTTGTTAAAACAAACCGACATTTTTTTATGGATACTTATTTTATTTTTGTTGATGTTGACTTAGTGTTTCCATGGTCTCATCCATGAAATCTTTTTCATCAAAGCTCAATAGTTGGGTTTCACAATAGAAAATATCAACTTAGCAGCAATAACTCATAATATCTTCTTGCAATTGCAAATTTTCTCCCATCCAAAAGAAACTATAGTCGTCAGGGACATTGCCATGATGTGGCTCTTATTTGTAATATAATTCAATAAACTATATTTTATTTTCCTCCCATTTATCTTATCAATTGAATTCTACTACCTCTTATGCACAACTTTCCTTTTTTTGTGTGCTAGGGGGATTCGGCAACTGGAGACTAGGATGGTACTTGCGTGACATCCGGTCCAGCGATCCAATCCTGCTACCACTATACCCCTAGGTTCTCCACACACCCTGTAAGCATGGGACACGGGTAAATCCGGGTGTGATTTGAATTCATGGCCTCCATTTACAACTGTTTCTTCATAACAACTGAACCACCAATGAGCCACACCCATGCGAGCTTATGCACAACTTTCCTTATTGTGCAGTCAAATAAGTATTAAACCCTTTTTATATTCAAATTAGTTAATATATTAGATGGGGTTAACCTATTCCATTGCCATCTTCACTTTCTATATTGGAAACTTTTATACAAAGATAGACTCCTTCATAGCTAAAATTGGTCCATCTAATCATGTCAACTTTCTTCTAGCAAGTGAACTTGTCAAAAAATTCCCTCCATTAGTAAGTGATTTCAATTATACTAAGAGATTTTAGTTATTAAGTGATTTCAGTTATACTAAGAGATTTTAGTTATTGTATCTCTTCTTTGTTTTATTTTCTAACTTATTATATTTTTTTTCAAAGTGGTTCACCATGAAGCCCAATTTTACACCATGGCTACGTCAACTTGGGAAAATATCGTATACTCGCTACACAAGTATACATGAACTTGGGCATCCTTAATTATGATAAATGACTCACGAGCCTAAATTTTCATTACATACAAGGGCTCCCAAGGAGAAAGTGTCCCCAGTGAGATTTGAACCTGGGTGGGGAGCGCAATAACCAAATCTCCCAACCACATGAGCTACACCCAATGGTATCAATATCTATTACTATAATTTTTTTGGTAGTGTGCTTCATCATTTTTTTTTGTAACTAGGGGAATTGGCAACTGGAGCTGGGTTGGTACTCATGTGACACAGGGTCCAGGGATCCATTCCTGCTACCACTATACCCCTAGGTGCCCACACCCACCGCAAGACATGGGACACGGGTAAATCTAGGTGGGATTTGATCTCGTGACCTCCAATTTACAACAAGTGACTTCATAACAACTGAACCGCCAATGAGGCACACCCGTGCGAGCTTGGTAGTATGCTTCATCATTAATAATTGTTTCAAATAATAATTTATTTTTTAATTTTATATTTCATGTAGAAGTAACATGTCTTTTGTAAAGTTTAAATTCTATTTTTTATAAGTTGCATATTGTAGTAGAGACACTAAAATATTAAGTCTTTATTTGTTAAAGATACCATTATGTATCTATAAATTTTTAATAATACAATGATGAACACAATAATAAGCACCTTGGAATAGTAGTAGTCTAAAGATTAGACGATTCCATCTTTGTGTTTAGTCTTTTTTCCATAAATTCGGTTGGAAATTTTTGAATTCCATATTTAAGTTGTTAATATTGTATACCTTGGTGCCACGAGAGTTTTTTGGTACATTGAATCCATTCTACAATCAAAATTGTATTTTGAGCAATAAAAAATTATGATTTCTCCATTTTTGAAATGCTAGATTCCATCAGAAAATCAAAATAATTAAACAAAGCACTTGGAATATATAATCCTCTTTATAACCTTTCACACATAACTTGGACCTTTTCATAATTATTATAATAATATTCAAAGATAACATTAATTACACTTTATTATATATTCATAACATTGTCACTTTCTTTAAGAAAGTTTTTTCCTCAAATCTATCACGACTATATTCATCTTTGATTCTAACATAAAGACTAAGTAATAGTCTTTCTCTTTAATTTTCTCTTTCTTTTAATTACGATATAAAATGCTTATAAAACTTCCACGGAATAATCTTTTTCGATTACATTTGTATATATTTATCTTTAATGCATATATAAAAACCTAATAAAAAAAATTTTACTTTATTTTTCCACATAAGTTAATGACTCACATCAATATTTTAACTTTTTTTTCAATTCTACAACTAATTATTAGCACTTATGTCTTTCGTATCTATAACCCCTTTCAAGTGAAATTTTTACTTTTATATTATATATACTAGAATATTCACATAGTTTGTGGTTGGATCATGTCGATAGGGATCAAATGGTTGAGAGATAGCGATGAAATGGAAGACAACTTGAAAATATTTTTTTATTTTTTATGTTCTTATAGTTAAACGGGTTCAACTCTGAGTTATCCATGCCTAGATACATGCTATCATCAACATTCTTCATGTTATATATATATATATATATAGAGAGAGAGAGAGAGAGAGAGAGAGAGAGAGAGAGATCTTCCAAATGATATCTTTAGCGGTGGTTCACCATGGAAGCATAGTTTACACCATGGCTATTTCCACATGGGAAAATATCTCTTATACTCGCTTGGTAAGTATATGTGAATGAGAAACAACAACCCTCAAGAGAGCCAATCACGATAAATGGATCACCAGCCTAATATTTAATTACATACAAGGAATCCCAAGGAGCAAATGTCCCCAACGAGATTCAAACCTAGCTGGGGAGTGCAACAACCAAATCTCCCAACCACCCGAGCTACACCCCATGGA
>LPNX010553661.1:51037-79893 GCA_001517045.1 Pseudotsuga menziesii
CTACCATTTTTTTTTATCTTTTTTTTTATAATTGTTTATTTCAAATTTTCAACGACCGCCATATAATCAATCTCGATTGTACACTTTTCTCATCTTTTTCCATAGATGAAAAAACATAGGCCGTAGTCCACCCCAAATCTCAAATAAAAATGCTATCAACGTAAATATTTATCCATGTATTTTACTACCATGCACCTTTTTATAAATAAGTATTGAACTAATTGTCAAGATTGTTGATGTATTTGTAACTTCAGAATGTATTCACTTGTATATCTTATGTATTGTACCCTGATGTTTATTTTGGGAAGTGTCTGTAATGTATTTGAGTCATGTCATGCCCCGATGTTCCTATCAGAAGATTCAATAATGTAAACAAGTCATGTAAAATCATTGTGGGTAACCTTCCTATTGATTAAGGGTTAAAGTCCCCAAAGTTGTGGGGCACTAGGGTTATTAGACTCTCCTAGAGATGTCAGCTCTAGTAAGTAATTGCTAAGTGAGGCCGACATGTTAAAGTGGACATTAAGTGAACGAAATAATATAAATAGAGAGTGAGTCTCTCTATTTATCACACACACATTCACTCATTGGGGCGCAGGAGTGAGAGAGAAGAAGTTGGGATCAGAGAGAGAGAGAATACTGCTATCGGGAGATCATCTTTATGTTTTTGGGTTTTACGTTTGGTGCTGATTCTATCTCTGAGAAAGTTGCGGGATTTTCTCCTTTATGGTTTCCCCAAGGAAAATCTTTGTGTATATTGTCTCTTGTGTTTGATTGTTGTGCTTGTTATTCTCTCAGTTATAGATCCTAATATAATGCTAGCTTGAATGATAAAAATCTAACATGGTATAAGAGCTAACTTGAGAAGAAGACATTGTGCAACAACTGAAGCTAGGGCTTCTTACTTTTTGGGTCTATCTCCACAATCTATCAACAAAAGTATACTAGGTTGACTCTCCATTGAAGGGCGCATCTTTCTGTTGAGGCGGAATTCAATTCCGGGCATTTTCAGTTTTTGGTGCGGGAAATTAGGGCTTTCTATAGAAGAGGAATTTTTGAGTGAGCCCTACATAGGATTTCTCTCCTCATCAAAATTGAAGTTTGGAGACTTGGTGAATATTTTTGGTTGGGTGAAACTTTGAGAAAGTCAAACCCTAGTTTGACCCCGAGCCGAAAAAACCCTAAAATACTAAAACTGATAAGTTTTGGTACATTTTCTATATATCGGGTTTGAAGAATGCTCAAAAGTTGAAACTTTAATAGGCCAACGATAAAACCTTGATTTACATTGTATCCAAAGTATAGCCTCAGATTCTCTATATTCTAGGAGATATGATCCCTCCAAGTTAGGGTTCTAGCCTCTTCCAAGATTCATCCCTAAACAGGACACCTGGGGATAATTGCTATATCATGGGCTACAAAGGTCCAAATGAAATTTCTTAAAATGTTCTAGAAGGGCATGGACTATAATTTCTGTGGTAGAAGTTTCAGACCTCAAAGATGAAACAGTGACACATGGAAGTTCATACAACTTCGTTATGCTAAACAGTCCTGAAAAAGGTCACCTTGGGAAAACGATCATAATTCCAAATTGGTGAAACCAATTCTGATGAAAAATATGGTGTCGGAATAGGGATAGGCGAGGCTACCTCACTGCAAAGTTTCAGATACAGAGGAGAATTAATTTCAAATATATCGTAGAAATAGTATCATGCATTTATGCAAAAGAAATTGGAAAACTAGGGCTTCTTGTTCCAGGAGATTCTCTCCACTATTTTCAAAAAAGGAGTACATTGGACAGCTCACTTGAAGAGGTCTATATTTCTATCCAATCAGATCTTAAAGATTCCAAGTTTTGAAAATTAGGGTTTCTCTGACAAACCCTAGATCGGCCAGCTCTAGAACCAGGACGGACACCTCAAATCAGTAAGATCTATTCTTTTGCTATTTACATTTGAGGTTCTCATTTCAAAGTGATCTATCAAATCATCTTGATGATAAGCTTGGTGAAGTTGACAACTTCCAAGCATGGAAGTATATGATCTCTCCGAAGAAAATGAATTGGACACCTACATGAGTAGAGAGGTTCCAGTTCCAGAGGGAGATGAGGCTCAAATCCTTACACAAGAAGAACTTGGTCAATACCAAGAAGATCATTGCTGATTCAATCAGAGATCACCTTGTACCACAAGTGTCTTCCCTAAAGACATTGAAAGAGATGTTTGATTCCTTGACCAAGCTATTTGAAGGGAAGAACATAAATTGGAATATGACTTTGAGAAAACAGTTGAAGAATGTGAAGATCCAGAATGTAGAGACCATACAGTCATACTTTACGAGGGTCTCTCAAATCAAAGAACAACTTGTAGTAGTAGAAGAAGAAGTGGAGAATGCAGAAGTGGTGATAGCCACCTTGAATGGCCTCCCTGGATCATGGGATTCATTCATGCAAGGAATGTGTGCCAAACAGAAGTGATTACTTTCAGTAGACTCTGGGAAGGGCACACATAAGAAGAAGATCGACTCATAATAAGATAAAAGAAGATGGGAAGATCAAGCTCTCACCATCCAAAGAAGATCCCTCAAGCGATGAGGAATATGCAGAACTCAACTCTTGAAGAACCTCTTATCCATCTTAGCATTTGGATAAGAAATGATGCTATTATGAATGAAGAAGATGATGAAGTTGAAGGCTCAAGAAGGAATCTACCCATGAAACAAATAAAGATAAGTATTCAATTGTCATTTCATGATATTATTTTGTTATGCATTTCTTTATATTCAGTTGATGTTTTATGCATGATAGAATGTTTGCATTAATGACAGTATACTGTTAATACGCATGTGATGGGTAAGTATCTCATGGTGCTATAAAACTCTTCAAAGCTACTTATCTAGAAAGAAACCTCTTTGCTGACATATTGGATTAGTGCACAATCTCAATGTTGTCCTGGTAGAGATGGAAGACATCTAGAAAAGTTTCATGAGATATGGATGAATGTTGTACTGGCTAAAATAGTTGCATGATCATATATTTATGCATAAGAATGTGCCATTATGAATATGCCTTATGAAATGTTTCTAGGCATACAACTAATGCATTTGACTTGCAGGAAAGATCACGTAAAATCGCCTACAAGCAAAGAAGGATGAGACTTGTTTCGAAGAGTAAGTGACGACAGTTCAAGAGGAAGAATAATATGACGAATGCATCGACATCATTGATGTAGAACCTTCCAGCTATGAATAAGTAACCAAGTAGAAAGGGGAGATCAATTCAAAAAGAATGATGTCTAGGATGCATTATTGATACGTGAAGGGAAGTTTGTAGTTCCATCATGCAGTAGATGGAAACATTGTGGGATACAAGGCAATATTCGTAGCACGAGGCTTCTCACGAAAAGAAGGCATAGACTACAAAGAGACATTTGCAGCCAGTGGGAGTTGAGACACATGACAGGAAGAATCATGTGTGCAAATGAAAAAAGGTTTTGTACGAGTTCAGAAGACACTCATAGGATAACACATACATGATGAGCTTGTTGAAGATCTTAACCTTTGCTACAAGGTTTAATATGAAATCCTATAGAGGATGACAAGCTCACAAATGGGTGCGAGAAGAACTTGAAAAAGTTCAAGATAGAGGATCTTGGTATCCAGTGATCCTAGATGGATACATAGAATATTAGTAGTAAATGAAGATACTTGTCACTCTAGTACAGAATGTTTCAGTGCATAGAGTACGAAAGACAGAGGGAGAATGATGCTTTGCTTTAGAGGGACTGACTGCAGAAGATCCTGAGGTTTGACATGGTATGACAAGATGGACAGATTACTGATGACTCTAGGCTTTACTGAGAGTAAAGCATATTCCAACATTTTCTTCAAGGTTGAAGATGGAAGACCAGTGATGCTCCTGTTATATGTCAATGACTTGCTCCTGACAGAAAACAAGAACTTAGTAAAGTTGCAAGAAGGAGACTTGCTGCCGAGTTCGAAATGAAGGACTTGCATATGATGCACTATTTTCTAGGAATGGAGGTGTGGAAGAATATGGATGGAATATTCCTCAGACAAGGGAAGTATGCAATAGAGATCCTGAAGAGGTTCGGGATGATGGACTACAAGGCCATAACCACACCGATGGCATCGAATTTGAATCTATTGAGTGATGCTTCATCAGAAGCGGTTGATTCTATGATGTATCGTCAGATGATTGGGTCCTTGATGTACCTGACAAACATGAGACTGGATATTTTCTTTACTATGAACACCTTGAGCCAGTTCCTGATAGATCTGAGACATGTTCACTTGATTGCTACAAAGCATATTCTGAGGTACCTGAAGGGTACAGTTGATTATGGGCTCAAGTATGAGGCAAATCAAAAGATTAACCTGGAGGGTTATGTTGATTCAGATTGGGAACACAGTGCCATCGATAGGAAGAGCACTTTAGGGTGTTGCTTTAGTATGGGATCAGGTGTGATCTCTTAGTTTAGCAGGAAGAAATATTGTGTGGCACTGAGTACAGCTGAAGCAGAGTATGTCGCAACTTGTTCAGCTAGTTGTGAGGCAACATGGATGAGGAAGCTACTATCTGATTTATTTGATCTCCAGTTAGATGCTACTTGTATATTGAGACAACTAGAGTTGTGTGAAGTTGTCAGAGAACCCGGTGTTCCATGACAAGTTGAAGCATATCGAGATCAAGTATCACTATATCAGGGATATGGTGCAGAGAGGAGTAGTGAAGCTCTAGTATGTTACGATGGACGAACAGATAGCTAATGTGTTGATGAAGCCATTGGTGAGAGTGAAGTTTGAGTACTTCAGGGAGAAGCTTGGTGTTCTCCAGATCGAGGTTCCCTCCAACGGGAAGTGATGAGTCTGTGAGCCATTCCGACATGGTGAGAGGATTGGTTCCTTCCATGGTTAGATGTAAGGACTGAGCCATTCTATCATGGTGAAAGGATTGGTTCCTTCCATGTCAGATATGAGTGTTGAGCCTTTTTGATGTGACTACAGGATTAATTCCTACATGATCCGATATAAGTGCTAAATGACATTCTTTGAATGGAGGAACCTGGTCAGTTACCAGGAATACTCAGTCTAGGGATGAGGGCCATTCTGATGTGACTATAGGATTGGTTCCTGCATGATCAAATATAAGTGCAGGACCATTCTGATGTGACTGAGGGATGTGTTCTCACTTAATCAGATATAAGGGATGAATTCCATTCTTGGAATGGAGGCACCTGGTCAGTTACCAAGAATACTCAGCTTGGTGCTGAGATGCCATTCTCTAGGAGAATGGAGGCACCTGGTCAGTTACCAGGAATACTCAGTCTGGGACTGAGAGCCATTCTGGTATGACTATGGGATTGGTTCCTACATGATCAGATATAAGTGCAGATCCATTCTGATGTGACTGTGGGATTGGTTCCTACATGATCAGATGTAAGTGCAGAGCCCTTTCGACATGTAGGTTGGATTGGTTCCTTGCATGGTCGAATGTAAGTGCAGATCCTTTCTAAGATAGATGACTGAATTGGTTCCTCTCATGGTCAAATGTGAGTGCTGGGACTTTTTGACATAGATGACTAGATTGGTTCCTCTCATGGTCAGATGTGAGTGCTGGGCATGCCTTTCTGACATGGTGTTGGATGTGTTCCTCTCATGGTTAGATGTAAGTGTTGGGTGGTCCATTCTAACTTAGGGTCAAATATAAGCGCTAAAGAAGACCTACATGGAGGCTAGGCATACAACCAGCATGAAAAAGGGTTGGATTTGTAGAACTTCCTATGACGAGAAGAATCATGAGATAGCACCAGTGATGATGATCTAGATCGAGTGATGAACCAGATCCAATGATGATGATCGAATAGTGATGATCCAGTAATGATGATCCAGATCCAGATGAAGATGACGAGAGCTCAATGATGATCCAGATGATACAAAGAAGAAGAATTGTGTTGATAAATTGTGTCGATAGAATACCTTCCTAGTTAAGAGGGAGTGTTGATGTCTTTGTAACTTTGAAATGTATTCACTTGTATATCTTATGGATTGTACCCCGATGCTTATTTCGGGAAGTGTCTGTAATGTATTTGAGTCATTTCATGCCCCGATGTTCCTATCGGGAGATTCAATAATGTAAACAAGTCATGTAAAGTCATTTTGGGTAACCCTCCTATTGATCAAGGGTTAAAGTCCCCACAGTTGTGGGGCACTAGGGTTATTAGACTCTCCTAGAGATGTCGGCTCTAGTAAGTAATTGTTAAGTGAGGCCAACATGTTAAATTGGACATTAAGTTAACAAAAGAATATAAATAGAGAGTGAGCCTCTCTATTTATCACACACAAACTCACTCACTGGGGCACATGAGTGAGAAGAATCTGGGATTCGAGAGAGATAATACTGCTATCGAGAGATCATCTTTATGTTTTCAGGTTTTACTTTTGGTGTTGATTCTATCTCTGAGGAAGTTGCGGGGTTTTCTCTTTTATGGTTTCCCCGAGGAAAATCTTTGTGTCTATTGTCTCTTGTGTTTGATTGCTACGGTTTTTATTCTCTCAGTTAAATATCCTAATATAATACTAGATTGAATGATAAAAATCAAACAAATATGATTCGTGACTATTGGTTAATCGATACGTCAGATTCAAGTCATATCTTCTACTTTGATTACGATGGATAGGAAATATCGAGTGGAAAATAGCATGTTCAAAATAAGTTTCATTGACGACATGCACAATATTTGGGTGATTGGTTAAAGCATTGAGTAAATGGTGAAAAAAACATGGGCCTAAGAGTAATTGTTGTCACCATTTTCAAGGTCAAAATAGTTAGCTTACTTATTTGATGAATGGTGACTGGCATCATTATCATCTCTATTATTGCTATCACCATCGCGATGCTGGAAATAATACTCATAGCTATAATATCCTCCATTATCATTATCATCATTATCCCCATGATAATTATATACATAATCTTCATCATCATTATTATCATCATCACCACCATGATTAAGAATATATCTTGCTATTGATTCTTCATTCTTGTCATGGGAAAAAAAGTCGTGTATGACATGGACAAGGTCAAATCCCATAGCTTCAAGACACTTAATTGCCTCATGTTCCTTTGGACCTAATATGATGGCTCAGGGAATTTCTCTATCAAGTTGGTTGATGCCATTTATTTTTTCACCTTTAATTGCTTTTGTTTTTCCCCTGTAATTGGGTTTATTCTTCAAATTTTCCAATATCCATTGCCTAGTGTCAATTTTCAATTTCTTTTTCCCTTGACACCTTATTTTTACATGACCCCCCGTGTCTACCAATTTTTTTGTAATATTTATCAAAGTGTTTATTTCTTAGACAATAGAAGGCTACTTCTTTATGCCTACGACCTCCATAAACCTACCAATTTTGGGGGAAAACTTAGCAATAAAATTGATGGTATCTCCATGGGACATGTAGGGCATGGTGTTGGCTTGGTTGGTTTATTCAGAACTAGGGATCAACATATGTGTGGCCAAAAAAAACCACATGCACCAACATTTTAATACACAACAAGCAGAGTAAGGTCTCACTCGAGACACACACATGGAATTACAAAGAGACCTGAATCAAGGATGGGTATGATAGGATGGTTCTTTCTCATCAACATAATCAACAATTCTTCATATGAACATGAATTTGAGTCATTACTAAGCTAACATTCATATTGATTATTCATCATAAATCCAAGCATAAGGACATTGCGTAATATACATCTGGGATAAAATAGTATATTCTATTAATCTTCATAAATTGGATCCATTTCATATCTATATATATTTTTCAACAACTTAATCATTCTTTCCTATACAATACTACCATTATCATGCCATATACAATGCAAAATACATCACAAAACTCAGAACACTCGAACAACAACTAAAAATTTGAAATAAGCCCATCCCTTTTCAAAATAGACCTTTATATAAGCTTACACTTCAAAACCACAAATTGTTGGTGGTGCACGGTTCTAATCGAAATTGAGTCGTAGCTCTTAACTGAAGTTAGTGTGTATTTTAAATATTTTCATGGGAATGCAACTGCTTTTGGACCCAAAAATTGGGCACAAATAGGCCCCTGACACTATGACGTGGCTCGTCTAGAGACACTCTTCAATATTTGAAGATCACCTACTAGACTTAGGGTAACACAATGGTGATAAAAAAAATGAAGTTAGATACCTTTGTCTCCAGCTGACCCATGACCTATATGAGGTATTCAAAATAGTTATTAACTTGGAATCATTCTCCACTTCCACACAATGTAGCTGAGGTCGTTCATACTATCCTATTTCAGCAACCTTATTGGAATTCTCATGTACTTTAGATAACTTTTGGTACTGCACTCCATATTTTTCCTAGAGGTCCATGATCTATACATTAATTTTTTGTTTCTCAATAGGGCTAGTGGCTATCTTCTTAGTCAGGGTTGAGATCTCTTTCATTTCCTCCATGGGCTCAGACAAAGATAGACCACTCACTAATTGGTCTTTTGTATTCAACTGGTATTCTGAAGTTCTAATGTGGTCCTCATTCTTAATGACCTCTATAATCTTTTGCAGGAATGTCTATAAGCTAAAGTCGATGCTAACAGAATTTGTCATGCCTTGGACTTGGTCCTTGGATTTCTAAAATGTTTCTTCACCCTGTGCGATCTACTTCTTCAACTCATATTTCTTTGGGGTTTCCTTCATCTCCATATTATTTTTCAACACTATTTTTTT
Source organism: Pseudotsuga menziesii (assembly GCA_001517045.1). Classification (NCBI taxonomy): domain Eukaryota; kingdom Viridiplantae; phylum Streptophyta; class Pinopsida; order Pinales; family Pinaceae; genus Pseudotsuga; species Pseudotsuga menziesii. The sequence goes on from LPNX010553661.1 coordinate 59,823, forward strand.
TGTACATAGTCCTTGGATCAAGGCCTTGAATTTCTTTCATTATTGTTCAACTCTTTCTGGGACTACTATTGCATGTGTTCTTCATCCCACGTGGTCAAGTACAGGTTCTCTACTACATGCACTAGGGATGTGTGCACAATCACATCTATTGGATGCTTCTATGGTAGCCCATTTTATTCTCTACTTAAGTCTTGTTGGCAAGCACACATATTTTGTTCAATATGAACATTCATTCCTAAAGTTCTTTGGATGGTACGTATGATAGGTTGACCTGAAACCTGGTACATCTAAGTGTTATGGACGCAGAATCTTATCCTTCCTTGACTATAATGACATGAGCTTCAATGTTAAACAACCTATTCTCTGCAATCTATGTTCCTAAATGCTGAGTACCAAGTACAAATTCATGTGTGGTGTCCATTTCCATACTAGAGCCTCCTTGGCTAGGATTGGAAAACTACAACCTACTTTTAATCTTGGTGAGTTGCTTGGACAAATCCATTTGAAGTAATTTATATGAATCTAGGTTAAATTTAATGGTTCTTATTATTCTTCATAGATCCAACTATTGTTTGGCCTCCCCTTTCTTCTCGGTGAAAGGATGTTTCTACTCTGCTTTCCCCTTTGGTGACGAGGTGTGGTATGGTGACCCGCCTCCTGCTAGTTCATTCTCTTGATGTGGTTCTTTTTGTTCTTGTGCCTCTTACTTATTTTTCTCCTCACCCTCATCAATGTATGAGGTCATGATGAGCTTCGACCTCTTCTTGTTCAAGTGCTTTGGAATTTATTGCTTTGTCTCATGTTCCTTCATTTTCCTCTTCATGATAAACTTGGTCGAACAACTCAATGTAGTTCCTACCAGGTCGGTTTTGTTTTTCTTCCCCCCTATTGGGGCTGTCCAACATCTCGGCATTAGAGTCTAAAAAAATATGGTACTCGTGTGACCATTCCTCCATCTAATTCTTACTATATTCTTCAGTGATGCAGAAGGACATAATTTCCATTATGTCATAAGGAATTATACACTACGAGATAAAAAAATTGTGCGCATCCACAGAAAAGCATACCACAGACTCATACGTGTCTATCTAGTGTGGGGAAATTTGATATGATCCATCGATAACCTGAATAATTTCTATGTACCATATATGGAATTCTATGGTTGTTGAGTTCTATTCTTCCTTGTAATTACTTATATGCCAAACACTAAACTTTGGTGCTAGGGAATCCTCATACACCTTGGTCAAAATGTGTCCACACAGGTGGCTTTCAAGTGATCATTGTGTTGACCAATAGAACCCAACTGAAAATAAATTCTTTGGAGAGGTCTTGTGTCTCTAGGAAATTTTCTATAAACTTGTGAAATAGCTACATACCCAATTCATTATAATGCCTTAGGTGCATCACTTAGAGAAAAATAATACACCAATGGACATTCATTCTTGAAAAACTTGCATGCCGCCTTCCCCACTAGTAGCTATGTCGTGAATCGAATGCCATTATCTTTAATGGTGGATATAATCATTCCTTTGGTACCTCTTTGTCTACCATAGTTTTGGTATGCCTCCGCTACCATGTGTTTGTGTGCTTTGATTGCATTCTAGGGGTCTTCTCCTTTGTTCGGAAGGCCACTTACTTTCCTAATCAAGTATTTTTCAATGGAGTGGGGATTATCCAACCATAATAAGCCTCCATGTAATCTTCTTAGTAAAAATCTTATGCACCTTCCAATACTTTATCTACGCCCAAAAAATGCACTTCTGACAGTGACATGATTCTAGAGAAGAGCACCTTCTTCACCCATTCCTTTGTGAGGTATGACTCTGAACCATCAAATTTCTAGTGAACCACATCTTGAGACAACCAAAGGTTTGGGAAAGTGGTTCCATCCTACATACTGTAATCCACAAATTTCATGGTTGACACTTTTCCTAGCGATTGGCATCAAATCTCCACTTTTGTGTCAATCTCTACAACAATCATTTCTACCTCCTTCACCACCTTGGAATTCATTCACGCTCTAGGTGTAGTGGATTTTGACATATTATTCAACTCTAGAGCCACTCTATGCTCGAATATGCAACTATTATACACTTGTCTCTGGAACATTTTCACACTCATCTTTGCAACTTCCTTGCACGTAGCTCTGCAACCTCTCTGCATGTAGCTCTTCAACCTATTTACACGTAGATCTGTAACCTCTTTTCACTTAGCTCTAAAACCTATTTACATGTAGCTCTACAAATTATTTTCACGTATCTCTACACTTATTTGCACTAATATCTACAACTTCTTTGCACGTAGCTACCCTTCTTTGCACTTAGCTCTATGTTAATATTCCACATGGTTAGCTATATATAATTAGTATTCAATTCAATTTCACAACAATAGGATATGCAGGATCACTGAAATAAACACAATCACAAGATAGACACATATTTATCTCAGGAAACACTCAAGGGGAAGAAAACCCCAAAAAAATTCCTCTATATAGATGTATCAAAAGCACAAAGATAAAACCCCAAATAGGTGCTCTTCCTCCTTGCATATATGTCTCTTTCTCTCTCTCTCTCTCTCCTATGTGCTATACACAAGTGTGTGTGTGTGTGTGTGTGTTCAAATGAGGAACACATCTCCTCTATTTATAATCTTTCTTACACTTGGATTTTTCCCCAACAAGTCGTCCCCAACAAACTTACTGGTTCAACTTCACCTACGAAGTCACAAAAAAATATTATATTATATTCAGGAGGGTTCTATTGAACCGAATTACAACTAATAGATTTTACCTCATGACTTTATGATGACCAAATACAATAATAACATCCTGGCATAGGAATATGACATCTCCCATGCATAGGTTACATCGGTAAAATACGTTTAGAATATTATTTGAAGTTACAATATTTCAACACCCCCCCTTTACGAGAAGAGTATTCTACTGAAAACAACATAATCAAATGTAGGTGCGGGGAGAGAGAACATATGCAACAACATCAAGGTGTTACATCTATACATCATTGGAAGTTTACAATAATCATCAACAACTAGAATAATTATTGAACATCTTCAACATCTTCAGCACTAGAACATCATCTTCGACAACACTGAGTCTTCATCTTTGATATTCATCTTCTGTAGCACTTGATCACTCGATCATTTTCAACATTCGATTACTCAATCCTATGCAGCACTCAATAACTCAGTCCTTTGTAGAAATTAATCACTTGAATGAATCCTTTGCAGCACTCAATCATTGGATCCTTTACATCACTTGATCTCTTGATCAACATCATCATCTGCAGCCATACTTGATCTTTCAATCAACAAAATCATCATCAGAAGTAACATAACCTGCAACACACATGATCCAATTACAAGATAATCGATCCCTATCACTTTAGGACATAGGTCCAAGAATGATGCAATCCTACCACTTTCTCGATGAAAAAATTCTATGGATTAAATTACGGGATGACTGGTCCTTATCACTTTAGGAAATAAGTCAATCCTATCACTTTCTCAGAGACAGAAGTCTATGTATTCAATTACGAGATGATCGGTCCCTATCACTTTAGCACATAAGTCCAAGGACGATGCAATCCTACCACTTTCTTGGATATAGAAGTCTACAGATTCAATTACGGGAGGGTCAGTCCCTATCAGTTTAGGACATAATTCCAAGGATGATGCAATCTTACCACTTTCTTGGAGATAGAACTCTACGGATCCAATTACGGGATGATCGGTCCCTATCACTTTAGGACATAAGTCCAAGGACGATGCAATCCTATGACTTTCTTTAAGAAAGAAGTCTACAAATTCAATTATGGGATGATCGGTCCCCATCGGTTTAGGACATGTTGACAGGAAACAACCCTCTCAATTTTTCTGCTTTACTGAAAAAAATTGATCATTTCTTTTCTATAATTTATCACGAATTTAAGAGTGTCTTCAGAATCTTTGATTCTGATATTTGATTCTGAAAATGCTCTCAATTACAAAGGAATTTAATGATCATAGTAGGTTTAGAGAATAATTTTTAATTTAAACGATTCATTTTACAAATTGATTATTTTAGTAGCTGATAAAATATGATCAATTTTCATGACTATTTTTTATTACTTGCTTATACTTATTATTTGTTGATTAACACCGCTTGAATTGGAGTTTATAATTTCCTGTTTTTGAGTTTTATTTAACTTTGAAATTTTTATGATTAAGATGTGATTTTGTATGACTAAGTTACATGTTTATATGTATTTTGTTAGGATTGGTTAATTAATTTTTAATTCATTTTAATCCTTAGTAAGTATTCATTTTATAATAGTCATATAATAATCATGTTTTAAATTTTGTAAAAAATAAATTTAGTATCGTAAATATAGTTTTAAACTTGGTTTGTTTTTATTTCATGTCGAATTATCAAGTGCATGAGCTTTGTACTATGATCATAATCGAAAATTTCAATTGTTTTAAGACTTAACTAATGATAGTAGCTTAATAAATCAAATTAACATTTCATATTATATTTATTTTTATGCTACTTCGTATCAACCTAGCTTGATCACGATTTGAATCACTACAAACTAAGCTTTGAAAGATTAGCTTATATCGTTATTGGCCTAGCGTTTGATGATTTCATTAATTTCAATAAATCATAATGTTTCATGCATAATAGATTTCCTATTGCTCCAACTGATATTGCATTCAGTTTCCATGTCTCAATTCAATCATGACAAAATTTAGAGCTGGAGATAAATGAACCTACCACGTTTCTATACATTTTTACACCTGTCGATTTCCATACTACGAATTGATAACCCTGTACTATATTTCGTATTAAAGCGATTTCAAAGTGACATTGCATTTATGAAATATTTTGATTTTAATGCAAAGTTATGATTGTTAGTCAGTGGTTTCATTCATGAATTTACCTTTGGTGGTTAGGGTATTGGTTTTGAACACAAGTTTTGAGTTTCGTGTGAGTTGAATAGGGTCTTTCATTATGCCAAATGAATCCTGTATACCCATTCCTTCCATTTTCACGACACCGTATGATCCTTAGGTGAAAGAAAAACTAGACATTTGGGAAATGGCTCCACTCTGTAGATTTGAACCTGATGGAGCAGAACTTTTGGATATTAACCCAGATATTTCTCAATTGTTTGATAAAATTGGATGGGGAAACTTTCTTAGGTCTTTCAATGGACATAATGTCGAAGTAAGTCGGCAATTTGCTTTAACTTTTAAAGAAAATGTAGCACACATTGGTGATATCAGATTGGAAATCTCTGAAGATTTCATTACTAAGGCTACAAATTTGCCACAAAGAGGCAAGTGGTGGTTCAAAAGAAAGAAGTTAATAAGGAAAAATTGAAGGGTTTTTTGCTCCCTCTTCCTGAAGGATTCGATAACAAAAATGGTTATCTGGTTAAATATCTTCAACCACAGTGGGAGACGCTTTTTCATATGATTGTATGCTATATAACTTGTGATGGCAGATATTCATCTGTTCATTTTTATCACTTGAGGATTTTAATGGCTTTCAAGGGTTGAAAATTAAATTTGCCTAATTTTCTGTTTAAAAGCTTACAAAAAATGGCAATTGATGTTCAAAGTACTATAGATGAACAGGATCATAGTCTTTTCCATCATGGTTTAGTGAAAATCTTAGTCCAATATCAATTATCTTTTATCAATGTCACTTGGGATCAATTCCTTAGTAAAAATGGTTTCGGCCAGAATGAGGAATGGCCTTCAGTTCGACCTACAAATCAACAAAAAAGAAGATGGTCGAATGGGTCTAAGGTAGTTGAAGAAAATATTGAAAAAAACCCTAAAGATTCAAAAGATGACAATCCTTTTCAGTCTGTATTTTTGGAAAATAGGTTTATGGAAGAGAAATCTCATCTAGATAAGGTTGAAATTTCTAGCAATGAACAATTGGTTCATAAAGATCCAATATTGGATAAAGGGTTTGGTGAATCAATACAAGGTATAACTGTTAATCCGGTCTATGCTGATTAGTTTGAGCCAAAAGTTAAAAACCCCAATCCATCAAGTGTTCGTAGGGTCACGCGTAGCACGACTACTTTGTCATCCATACCTGTAACCATTCAACAGAATACTCAGCCAATTGTTATTCATCTTGAGGATGATGTTTTGTCTTCGATTCCTGAGGCAATGCATATTAATGAACCTATTCCCATAGTGGAAATCTTGAAAACTGTTAGCCAAAAAAAAAATTACTGATCCGAATAAATTTGAAATAACACCGTCATTTATGGACGCTTGTGGGTCTGGTCCTGAGCCATTGTTTATGAGCATTCCTTCACCTGTTCAGGATTTGAATAATCTTAATTATTCTAAATCTGATGATTCATTTCATGATCAGGATGAAGAAACCCTTCAACAGGTACTTGACCGAGTATATGAAACCAAAATTACAGAGTTAAAAAAGGAATTGAAAGAATGGCAAGCGAATGCAGCTTTAAAGGATGAAGAAAATAAAATGTTCAGGGCAGAATTGCTAGACTGGGTTAACAGATGGAAAGATATGAACCTGAAGAAAAATTGATACAAGGAATCCAAGAAATCAACGATAAACACCAACCAGCACTTGCTCAAGGAAATAAATCAACAAGAGCTGACGATCATAAAGCTCAAAGCTAAAATTTCCAAAGCAAGAAGAGTAATCAATTTATAAAACAGAACTTGATATCTTCTCTCCTTTAGTTATGCTGGTTTATTTCCCTTTTGACGGGTAATAAAATGTTTTAATTAGCACACCTGCAAAATCGTAGATTTTGCAGGTATGCTTATAATTTGTATTATTTTATTTTATTTCCTGTTATTGTGATTTTAATGAGAAATTAATATTAAATGTTACAGGTGTACATATTATTGATGTGCTGAAACAAATGAATACTATTTTTGCTCGTTGTTGGCATTTGCTGGTGCTTCTGGAAGAATTGGATACTAATGACAGCCACATCATAGGTCAACTCATCTAGGCAGAAGTTAATACAGGCCAGTCATTTAATTGACATTATCATTTCGTAGGATAAACGTGTCTTCCAGGTGCCTTGTTTGAAGAAATCCGATGCAACAGAATAAGGATAGAATTTTTGTCTTTATTATGTAGTGGCTGTTAGAAATTGAAGGGATATTTTTAGGATAGTTGTTACACAAAAAATGGAAGGAGTTACTAGTCTTATTATATAAGCTAGGAAGCTCATGGTAGTAGGGGTCAAGAGGAGTACAAGAGAAAAAACTTGTTAAAATTATAAACACTTTCTGGTTTTGAGTACTCTACTGAAGTTTCTCTTCATTGATGATTATCACTTGGTTTTCTCAAACTAGTATCATTACTTGTTACAGTTTCTATAGTTCTCTCTCTCTCTCTCTCTCTCTCTCTCTCTCTGTATATATATATACATTACTTGTTACAGTTTCTGAAGTTCTCTCTCTCTCTCTCTCTCTCTCTCTCTCTCTCTTTGTGTATATATATATATATATATATATATATTGATATACTTTTCTCACTTTAAAGCTTTATGCAATTGTACTTGGTTATGGTTGTGTTGCTTATCTGAAATTTACTCTAGTCAAACAATATTAATGTTCAATAAAGTATTACTAAATCTTTTTACTCAATGTTTTTATTGATGATCATGATTTAGTGATAATATATTTCATTTTTATTTCTGAAAAGCATTTGTATTTTTACGATGTTTTCTTTAATGAATATAATCTTTTATTCGAACATGTAATGTTGGACATTAGTTATTAATCAACATAATATTACAGAATAAATTAAAATAATTTATATTTTAATTTTATGTTTTAGTAAAGTTTATAAAAGGGTGATTTTTATGATAAGTGATTTGTGATATTGTTATCTTAATTACTATCATTTATCTCTTTGTCATTAATGATTAATTGATTGGTAATTAATTTATTCTTTAAAATTGCTCTCAGCTAGTTGAGATAGGGTAAATAGTTTTAGTTTTAATTCTAGTTGTAATTAAACTTAGTTTATTTAAGTAAAGTTTTAGTAGCTATTAGTTAGTTTTGTAGATTAATAGTTTTGTATTTTAAATTAAGTTTAAAACTGAACAAAATTAAAAAATAAGGAGACTTCCATTCAGAAAGCACATTATACTAGCTTAGACTTAGAAATTGAATTAGAATTTAAATAATAGTTTAATTTACGAAACATTTTGCTGAATTTTTTATATTCTCCTTAAGAGGATAAATTCAGCTTGTAGCAGGAGACCATAACCTACGAGATTTTGCTATTCCAAACACACCGGAAGCTTTTTTAAGAAACTTGTGTGGGCTTAATCTCCTTAGTTGGCCTAGGTCAGAAAATCAGGCCAACAGGACATAAGTCCGAGGACGATGCAATCCTATCAAAAAACAGAGACAAATGTCTACAGATGAATTTAGGACTAATGTCCAGGGATTATACAATCCCCCTATAACATCATTTACCTAATCCCCCATTTCAAGGAGGGTCCACATCATCAATCTGCTCCCCCTTTTTGACGAGGGTCCATATCATCAACCTTCTCCCCCTTTCCGAGGATGGTCCATATCATCAACCTGCTCCCCCTTTCTGAGGAGGGTCTACATCATCAACCTACTCCCCCTTTCCTAGGATGGTCCATATCATCATTGTTATTCCTTGCGAGGAAAGTCTGTATCATCATCATCATGGTTCCTCCCTACGAGGAAATTATTCAGGATCATCATCACTGTTCCTCCCTACGAGGAAAGTATTCAGCATCATCATCACTATTCCTCCCTACGAGGAAAGTATTCAACATCATCATCACTATTCTTCCCTACGAGGAAAGTCTTCGGCATCACTATTCCTCCTTTCAAGGAAGGTATTTTTGGATTGCACCAATCTTGTCATGGAAGTATTCAAACTTTAATCGAGACAAATTCTTGGTCAACACATCTAAAACTTGCTCATTGGTACTCACATACTAGAGCTTTTATAGATCCATTATGTATCATTTCCTGTACATAAAAATACCATATTTATATGTGTTTCGACTTATCATGGAACACTGGGTTCTCCATCGTCTTATACAACTCTGTTTGTCACATAAAATCACTGTGGTATCCAACTCCGTATCATAGACCTGACATCAACTTCTGAATCCATATGGATTCACAACTAGCAGAAAAATATTCTATATACTCTGCTTCAATTGTGTTGAGCGAAACACTAGATTGCTTCCTACTAAGCCATGAGATCATGGTAGATCCCAGAAAATAACATCCACATTAGGTGCTTTTCATGTGTGAGGTATTTCCAACCCAATATGCATTTTTATAACCATACAGTATGTAGTAATTATCTCTATAAAAGTATATTCCAAAGTCTATCATACCTTTCAGGTACCTCATCACATGCTCTGCAGATATCATTTGAACATGTCTAGGTTTAACTAGATATTGACTCAGGGTGTTCACAACAAAGCATATATCTAGCCTGGTATTTTTTTGATAGATCAACGACCCAATAATCTGTCTATACTAAATTACATCCACTAACTCTAATGATTCATTAGACAACAACTTCAGGTTGGTATCCATGGGTGTGGCCATGGCTTTACAATCCAACATATCAAATCTTTTTAATATTTACACAACATACTTTCCCTAGTTGAAAAAGATTCCTTCTGGCCTCTGCCATACTTCCAGGCTTAGAATATTCTGCATCAATCCAAGATCTTTCATCTCGAATTCTTCAATGAGCTTCTTCTTTCATTCTACAATCTATTTCTCATTTCCCATCAGAAACAAGTCATCGACATACAATAATAGTATGACAAGTTCATCATCTATAACCTTAAAGTAAAGTTTAGGGTTTACTTTGCTTTTGGTAAATCCCAATCTTGTCAAGAAGCTATCTATCCTTACATACCAAGCTCTAGGAGCTTTCTTCTGTCCATACAAAGCCTTCTTTAAATTGCATACGTGAGTCTATCTATCTTTGAATTCAAATATGTGTGGTTGTTCAATGTATACTTCTTCCTCAATTACAATGTTCAGGAAGGTTTTCTTTACATCCATCTGGTGTAAACTCCACTTCATCATGGATTCAAGTGCCATGATTGTTCTGATGGAAGTGTACCTTGCTACTGGAGCAAATGTCTCTTCATGATCAATTCCCTCTTTCTAAGAGAATCCTCTAGCCATGAACCTTTCTTTGTATTTTTCAATACTTCCATGAACTGCATGCTTTATCTTGTAGATCCACTTGGAATATACCACACTCTTTCCTTCAGGTTTGGAAACTATATCCCAAACATCATTCTTCATTATTGATTGGTATTCTTCTGTCATTGCTTCTACCCATTCTTTCTTCTGTACAACTTCTTCATAACTGGTAGGTTCTTGATCCACAAGATCACATATCAAAGCTACATAACTAGAGAATGCCTTTGATCTCTTGCTTATTCTTGTGGAGCCTTCTGGAGCTCCATACTTCTCTGCTTCTTGTATGATTTCTCTTACCCAAGAAGGTTTTCTCTTTCGTGATATATTCATAGTATGAGGTTCTTTAGGTTCTATCATATCATGGTCCTTTGAAGTCTCATTTTCAAGGGAGGGTACAACTTCTTCATTTCTGGAAGGCACATATTCTTCATATACTTCTTCATGCTGACACTTTCAGGATCTCTTGATAGCTGCTTCTTCATCAAATTTTACATCCCTACTCATCTCCATGTGATGGAATCCTGGAATGTATATTCTAAAGGCTTTTGATACTTCACCTTACCCAACAAATATTCCCTTCTTTCCAGAGGGGTCAAAGTCGGTTCTCTTTTTATTTTGGAATGTGAATATTTGTTGGACAACCAAATATTTTGAGATGGCTTACTTCAAGCTTCTTTCCTGTGAACATTTTTTCAAGAGTCTTGAATCCAAGGGAACTATGAGATAATATATTACATACATAAACATATGCTTTTGTTGCTTCGGACCATAGATGCATGGGAAGATCTTTATCATGTATCATTGTCTTCACTGCTTTCATAATGGTCTCGTTCTTTCTTTCCACAAAACTATTCTGTTGAGGATTGTAGGTATTGGTTAGTTCCCTCTTGATTCCATATTCTTTACAAAAGGATTCAAATTATTTTGAAGTATTATCTCCACCATTATCTGTTCCGAGTGTCTTCATTCTCCTTTCCGACTGATTCTCTATCAAGACTTTGAATTCCTTGAATTTTCTGAATACCTCATCCTTTGTTTTCAAGAAATATATCCAAGTATTTCTTGAACAGTCATCAATACATGTAACATAATATTTAAAACCACTAAAATATGTGGAGGGAACTAGAGCACATACATTTGAATGAATTAGTTCCAACGTATCTTTAGTATTTGTTTCACTCTTTGGAAATGGATTCTTGGTATTCTTTACTCTTGCACATCCTTTGTAGGTGACTTCATGATCGATCTTCAAATATTGTAAACCTGCTACTACTTTGTTCACATGTGGTAGTGATTTGAAGTTGATGTGATCAAGACTCCTATACCATAGTTCACTTGGGCTAGTTATGTCATGAACAAGGGTTGTTTCCAAATGTCCCTTGAGTTTATATAATCCTCCTTCTTCACTAATGACAACTGCATCTTCAATTGATTTTCCTTTGGGCCACATAAGTACTTTCCCATCTATAAATGAAACCCTGTATCCTTTATTATCTAATACTAATATAGAAAGTAAGTTCTTCTTCAAACATGGTACATATAAGACTTCCTTAATCCTCATAGGAGTTACAGAATCAAGGTTATAGCTTTCTTCACCAATACCTGTGATAGGATATTGACAGCCATCTCCTAAAGATACTTTCTAAGGAGAGTTATTCTCTTCAAGTGTTGACAGAGTTTTCTTATGTCCTGTCGTGTGCTTTGAAGCTCCACTATCAATAAGCCATGTATCTTCTCCAGGTATGAAATACCTAGAGAGTGCATCGAATAATACATACACTTCTACCTCTTCTTCTTTTGTTATTTTTCTTTGAGGTCCTTCTTCCTCTTATTCTTCATATTCAACTAGGTGTGCATAATGTATTTTTTTGTTCTTATTGTATTCTTCTTTCTTCAATGGACAATTTCTTGCAAGGTGTCATATCTTGTGACAACTAAAACATTGAAATATGGAGTAGTATTTCCTTTGATTGTTTACTCTTCTCCTTTGGAACTTCTTGGGAGTTTGGGACTCCTTGTTTCTTTCCTTCTTGAAGTTAGATTGAATTATTCCTCTTTTAGTATGGGTGGCTAGAGCTTGATCATCTTCTTTAAGTAGAGATTCTCTATTGGCTAATCTAGACTCCTCTTGGATACAATCTTCCCATACAATGTCAAACTCCATGATTTCCTTTGTGGCACACATAGTCTTGATGAAAGAATCCCAAGGCATGGTGAGACCATTGATAGCAGTCATTACTAGTTCATCTTCATCAATGGAATCTCCAATGGCTTCCATCTTCTCCTTGAACTGGGATACCCTTGTGAAGTAGTCTTGAACGGATTTTCCTTTTATCATCTTGATACTTTTCAATTGATTTCTCAAATTCATCTTTCTATTGATGTTCCTTCCTTCACAATATAGATAGGGCATAATACATTTCCTTAGGAGTCTCTTTGGATGGAACATGAAGAATCAAGTGATATTTGAGAGAATCAACAATGATCATCATATCCCTAATTAGGTCCTTCTTGTGCTTCTCCTTATCTTCATCTTCTTTCGTTTCTACAACTTTTCTTTGATGTATTTATCAAGATCATTCTCTCTAAGATTGTGACCAATCCTATATTTCCATGATCATAAGTTTTTTATGCCTTATAGCTTGTCCTCAAACTTAGTGCTTGGGGCCATCTTATCCAAGAGGTCACTAAAAAATGAAATTTCTCAAAATGGAAAACTGACCTTACTAGGATATGTGCTTGACTGAGGCGATTTGATTGGTACACTTGATTTCTGGAGATTCCAAGTCTTCACCTTTCAAAATTGAATTGTGAGATTCTGATATGTAGTTTTCTGATTCTTTGGTTTTCTATAGTTTTCTATTACAAAACCAAAATAGGCTTTGACTTTCTCGAAGATATACCCACTCAAAAATTTCGATCCAGGTCTCAATAGATGAGCTCTAGGGAGGTGCAACTTTCTATGCAATCAGATATTCAAAATTCCAACGTTGACATAATTCCTAATTTCTTGTTGGAGGGAAAGGAGAGAGAGTTTCACCCTGTGAAAGATGTTATATTCAGGCTATCTTTGATACCATGCTATGATTTGATATTCTTATCTAGATATCATTAGTATTCAATCAATTCAATTTCACAACAATAACATATACAGGATCACTGAAAGAAACACAATCACAAGATAGACACAGATTTATCTTGGGAAACCCTCAAGCGGAAGAAAATCTAGAAAAAATTCCTCTATATAGATGTATCAAAAGTACAAAGATAAAACCCAATACAGGTGCTCTTCCTCCTTGAATATATATATATATCCTATGCGCTATACACAAGTGAGTGTGTGTGTTCAAATGACGAACACATCTCCTCTATTTATTCTCTTTCTTACACTTGAATTTTTCCTTAAAAGTCGACCCCAACAAACTTAATGGGACGACTTCACCTAAGAATTCACAAAACAATATTATATTGTATTCATGAGGGTTCTATTGACCTGAATTACAATAGATATTTTACCTCTTGACTTTATGATGACAAAATACAATAGTAACATTCCGACGGAGGAATAAAACATCTCCCATAGGCTACATCAGTAAAATACATTTAGAATATTCTTTGAAGTTTCAATATTTCAACACTCTCCACTTCTCTTTTTTATGCTCTTGGACTTGGATTGATATGAATTCCTTCTTCTGGCATTGTTGACTTTAACCCCAACACATCTCTCTAACAAAAAAATATGTCATAACTATCAATATGTACCTTGCGATATGGAGAATCCATCTTTCTGGAACATAATCCATCCCTACTATGATGAATGATTATTGGAACTGACCATGCACTAATCCTTCGCAATAATTATAGATCTCTTCCTAAAAACAGAAAACCACTTACATTTATTATTTTGATTGTTTTCTTAAATTTTCAAATCTACCCACCCACCCAACTCATCAAAATGACCAAAAATATAAATAAATCACTTGCGCACCTATTAAATATGACATTTATTATTAATTAGCTATTTAGTGTGACTATTGTGGTTTGTAATATCTCTGACACTTTCCCACTTTCCATTGTAGTTATTTTGATCCTTGTCATCTGCACATTTATTTGAAAATCCCCAAAAAGACACTTCCTAACTTTTTGTGCCATATTTACTTATACAAAATTATTCTCGACTCGACTGTTACAACTATGCAACTTTACTTCCCTTGTGATTGACACTAAATCCTAGACTCTAACCTACTCTAACTTCTTTTATGAATGAACTAGACTTACAAATTTTGTTTAGCCCACGGCTCATGGTATAACTTAAGGCAAGTTCCATTAATGATTCCCTTCATAGGTTTGTGTTACCAAGGTGGAAAGTTTTGTTGCACTGACTTTAGTAATGAACAATATCAAAAATGGACCCAACCACCTCATCTTAATCTTTCCTATGTTATTGAAAAACTTGTTGTCATACATCAACACCAGTGCACCAGGTTCCAGGGTTTTACTCTTGATGCTCATGTCATGCCAATATTTCTATCACTACTTCTCAATGACCTGACTGAAGCCTACAATGAAACAACCTTCTTCTAATTCCATTAGATCATCTAGACTGCATCTAAGAAATTCATCATTTGTTATTTTTGCATCTAAATCTATGCATATGATGAGGAGAACAAACTCCAATGGTAGTATGGTTTCGTACATAAATCAACCAAAAAGGGGTCCTCTTTATTAGCGTCTTGAATGTTCTCTTGTATTCCCATAGTACTGCTATAATGTGTTGATCCCAGTCATTGTAGTGTACATTGGAGACCCTTGTAAGTTCTTTCTCCAAAATCTTATTAAATGCTTCCACCATGTCATTAGCCTATGGATGGTACGTTTTACTCTTCAGATGGTGTATCATAAGCTCTCCAGTGAGTGCGTGGATGGTGGAATTCATGAAAAGGGTTCCCTAATCACTCATCAACACCTTCGAGCATCCAAACCTGGTGATAATATGCTTGAATATGAACCACACGATGGTATTTGAGTTACAGTCCTTGAATATGTCATAGTGATGATATATAAAGCACTAGTTCTTCTCAGTGGTGGGTTAATAGGGCTCAAAAAATCATTTTCCCATTTCTCAAATGGCTTTAGTGTAGTGAAAAGGAAGGGATGCGTCTCCTCCTTATGCGATGACTTTCCAAGTCACTGGAAAACATCACACTATTTGCAATACATATTATCTTCTTGAAATAACGAATGCCATCAAAATCCTATGTGAATCACCTTCTACATAGAATCATTACATGTATAGTGTCCTCCCAAAATATTCCATGTGCTTCCCTTAAGAGAAGGAACCATTCATGTTCTAGAACACTCCCGTGTAATATGCGATTGGCTCCTAGCTTCTACAGTTGTATTGCAATCAACTGAAATTATGCACTACATGTTACTAGTTGGTTGTGTTGGGAAACTATATACTCTTTCTGTGCATGACCAGAGGAAAAAAATGTTGCAATATCATTGAAGTGATCTCGTACAACCTCAATGCGAAACAAACATGAATATGGGATATCATCATCCAAACTTCTTGCTTCCTTACCAAGTTCAATCCTTGATATATGATCTGAACCAACACTATGATTTATTGGCTTGACAATGAACTCAAATTCAAATTCTTGAAATAGGAGAAACCATCGACAGATGCAATCCCCAACAATGGCTTGTTAACCAGGTAACTCAAAGAAAAATGATCTATAAATAACTTGAAGGCACTCCCCAATAAGTAGTGTCAGAATTTCTGCAAGGCATACACCATTTCCAATTCTTCTCACTTAGTGGTGGTGTAATTCTTCTGAGTTGTAGATAAGTTTTTGTTGGTGATGGAAACACAATGATCAATGTCTCGTTCCCCTGGATAGGCTAGCATTGCTCCCAACGCAATGGACGATGCATCCACATGCACATGGAACATGTGCGCCCAATCTGGAAAGATGAGAATTGGAGCAACAACCAATTTCTCCTCTAGGGTCTCTAACACTCGCTAACACTCCTGCATCCATACATATTTAACTTGTTTTCTCAACAACTCCTCCACTACTGCTTTAATACTTGCATAGTCCCTAATGAATTTTCTATAGTACCTAGTATATCCCAATATTGTGCACACGTCTTTCACATGTGTTGGGGATGGTAGATTAACTATCACTATAGTGTCCATCAGGTCGACAAGTAGACATTCCTTGCACACAACATTCCGCAAGACAATTCCAATTGCGGTGCAAAAAATGCACTTCTTCAAATTCAGATATATCTACAATTTCCTCCAATGACCCAACATAATTCTTAACACATGTAAATGATCCTTCAATAGACTAAACACTATCCAATCATCCATATATACTTATAAAAAAATATGTATGAATTCTTTGAATGCATCCACCACTTTCCTGGAAAATACAGCTAACACATTCTTCAACAGAAAGGGCATCATATTATAAGCAAAAAGCCCCACTTTGTCGTAAAAGTAGTTTTTGCACAATGTTCCTCTTCTATACACACTTAATGGTATCTAGAGAATCCATAAGTGAACGAATAGGATCCTCGTCCCCCTACATTTTATAACACCTCATATGTGAATGGTCTATGGAACGAGTCATGGATAAATAATGCATTTAGGTTGCACAAATCCACATATATCTGAATTTATGTGGTCTTCTTGTCCTAGACCTCCATCAGGATTATGATTCCTCAACAGGAAAGACAATCCATGCATTGAACATGCGGTCCAGTTCCTTATGCACTTTCTCCTTATATATGGGGTTCAACATATATGGTATTTTCTTTACTAGATTTCCCTCTCCTTTAGTTGAGTATTCATCTCTCCAAGAACTCATGCAATCCCTTTCATCTCTTAGAAGTTGCCCGAAAATAGATCTTCATACTCCTTGAGCAAGTCAACTATCTGGGCGACTGTCTCTCGATCCTAGTAGTCCCCTTAGATGGCCATATTGGGTTCCTCCTCAGTTTTAATGTTATATTTCTTTGTCTTGAGGGGCTCTCTGAACTCTAGTGCAATACTAGTGGATGCCTCATCCTGCACTACGCGTTATCTAGTAGTTTCGTTGATGTAGATGTTGTTTGGATCCTCTTCTTCATCGACATGGAAAAATTTAGGGATGAAATTTCGCCCCTAGGAAAAATTAGGGGGTTTGAAATTTTGAATTTGCAAATTTCTTATATAGAAGTGGTTTATTATAGTTATTATTAATTACCCCACTATTTATCGTAAAAATGGTTGGCCCATTTGTATTTGTGAGAAATAGTAGGGACAAATTATTTTATCCCACTTAAATTTGTCCCTCAGCTCCCATTTTCCCCTTATTTATAGGAATGGCAAATTCTAGAACCCCATTAGCTCTCATTTCCAATAATTTCGAACAATATTTTTTTTTAAAGCCCCCCATTAGCCTATATTTCCAACAGTGGAACTTTCTAGAGCTCCATTTGCCCCCATTTCTAGTAATTAGGTTCTAAAAATTACAAAGGTTAGAACTTGTTAGCTAGTTAGAGTCATATATATGAATATCTGATATGAAGAAGATATCCGTATTGTGCGATGAAGAACTAGATCTTCTCCAGCAGCAAGAGACTTTATTTCTAAGAATTTGAAAATAAGAAGTGTATATTCTGTTCTCTCATGAAGAGTTGCATCAAGTAGGTTTACTTTGTAGTTTTCCATATTGTGAACATTACAAAATATCCAAATGATATTAGTCCACGCTTTCATGTATGTTTTGATGAAGTTTCTTACCAACCCCCAAATTTATTTTTCCTCTCTATGTAAAGTTTCTAGCTTCAACAACGTTTGCTCATTACTAACCATTATTTTTAAATAAGAACCTTCAAATTAACTATCGCCAATGTTTACTCACATCTAGCTTGGCATTTCAGCACTCTACCCTTCCAATATTGGAAAATAATCCTGATTAAAAAATCCTATGAAGTTACTCAAGAATATTTTTTATTAAATATAGATCCTCGTGAAGGTCAAGTGATCAACTTGGGAATCAATATGCTCTGATGTAAATATGATTTAACGGGTGGTAGGAAGTGGGAATAAAGTGGGATTTCAGACACAATCATGGTACAGAAAATTACACTGGGTTTGGAAAATGTGAAGAAGCTCATACATATATTTGTTAAAAAAGGATATCCATTACTAACCCATTATGCACACTTTCCAAGTTTAGGACAAAGACTCTGCTTTTTAAAGAATCCCCTCTAACTTAATTTAGAAATTTGTTTTTTATTTTTTTTGGTTATATGTTATTACTACTAATAATAAACTGATAAAGCATAAATAAATAAGGATTAGGATGTGCATCATTGAATTATTATGATGTAAATTGTGTCCATTTTTCATACTTTGCGAATTGTGGCTTCCATATCAAAATTGACCACAAAATTGATGGTTAAATTGAACAACTATTATTTATGCTTAATGTTCCAACTCAGCTGGTAGTGACCGATTACTTGCACACTGTTTCCTTTTTTATTTAAGTCCTTTATAATTTATTTTCCTCAAAGTCATAAATAAAATTTAATTTTTTTTAATATTTCTAAAAAAATGATGTAGAATGTAAATAACATTTTTTTAAGTAACAATTGCTTATAATTGTTGAAATCTAGTGTTGTCATTGATATTAAGCAAAAAACATGAAGACTTGAAGCTTGTTGAATTTTAGTGTTGTCATTAATGTCAAACAAGAAGCATCATGATGTTAAGCAAGAAACATGAAGACTTGAAGCCAACTTAAAGAAGTATATAGGAAATATGTGTGCAAGTTTCAAAAGTGTGCAAGACCCGTCGAGTGATGATACTTAGTGTGCAAGACCCACCAATTGATGCTCTCTTAGTGCGCAAATCCTAAAAAATTAGTAATGATACAAAAAGCGCACATCGACAAAAAGAATAAGATGCTTGATCAAAAAGTAAGGAAGGAGGGGTATCACCAATTCAAAAGAAACTCTTCTCGCGGACACATCATTTAAGCAAGAATAGTATAAAGAGACGAGAGATGTAAATGTTGAAGTAAGATTGAATATGCGCAAGATGTAATATTTTAAATTTGCAAGCTTCATATTGGGGTATCAATGGCTCATTGATCTAGAAGAATCAAATAGCAAAGAGATGAATGCACAAAGAAGTAAAGTAGAGCATCAAACAATGTGCAAATTAGGGAAGTGTATAGAACTGAGAAATGTGAAGAAATACATTTGTAGTAGAGTAGTATGTACAAAAATAGTAGATCGAGGTAGTGGATCAGAAATCATAGATTGCAGATAATGGATGTTGTTGTTCACAGATTATGAAAGTCATAGTTTGTGGAAGTCATAGGTTGGTATACATATCTACATCTATTTCAAGGAGATAAGAAGGGGCAAGGGTTGGGAGTTGGAGCTTCCTTTCAGTTGGTGTTGGAGCAAAAGGGTGGTAGGATGGGGAAATGATAGTAGATTGCAATCTCCTTTTAGGTTGGTTCATGAACACAACAAGTAGGTGATTGCACGAAATGATTGGTGTCCTCTCAGGTTGGTGCCTGGATATAACAAGTTGTTTCTTGCGCCAAGGAATCTTTATAGGTTGGTTCCTATAATCAACAAGTTGGCACTTGTTTGTGGTGATCCAATTAGATTGGTGTCTGAGTGGGTTGGTGTTCACATCTTGGAGATTGGTGTTTCATATATATATATATATAGTTACTTTCCAAATTATTTGCACAACGTTGTCTTTTATTGTTATAATTGAATTGAAATTGGTGTATAAGTTGTAAAGTAAGTAAGT
>LPNX010553661.1:81591-116874 GCA_001517045.1 Pseudotsuga menziesii
ATAGTGAAACAAGGCATTGAACAATTTCTAAAATTCCATGGGTTGAAAGAATTTGACATTTTTATGATTCCAACATGGTTGAAGATAAAAATCACTTTCTCATAGAATATTATGCATACACCCACATAAAGTGCAATTTCAATATATTTGCTACAAAATTGACTCCTAACCTTTTAATTCATCGCAACTATGGTGATTTAAGAATGCTTCTCTTAAATATTTTCAAGAATAAAAAAAAATTTAAAGAAAACCAAGTGACTCCTTACCTTCTTAAGGTACGATAGACAAAAGTTAGTCTCAATAGATATTAATAACTATTATCATATATATATATATATATATATATATATATACATACATATATAAGAATAATATTCTTTCAATACTATTGCATGTA
This sequence comes from Pseudotsuga menziesii, assembly GCA_001517045.1. Classification (NCBI taxonomy): domain Eukaryota; kingdom Viridiplantae; phylum Streptophyta; class Pinopsida; order Pinales; family Pinaceae; genus Pseudotsuga; species Pseudotsuga menziesii. The sequence continues at coordinate 81,989 of LPNX010553661.1, forward strand.
ACTTTAAAATTTGGATTATCTAGATTCATTACTCAATTTTTTTTCTTCAAAAAATAAATGCAGACTTTCCTTCTATAATTATATAGATATAATGGATAATAATTTTTAAAGGAACTCGATATGAATGGGATGAAAATGTTCAAGATTCGACATCATTAAGTTATGGTAATTCCATTTTTTTCAATAACTTCAAAACATTTACTACAACCATAATGTCTATATATTAATGGAGTAAAAAGATACAACCATATTAATTAATTTCAAGGACGAATATTACAACCATAAAGTCTATACTCACCATCATGTTTTCATACTTTCTTGGAGTAAAAAACTATAACCATATCACTCATTTTCAAGAATAAAAATTATAAGTTATAACCTTAAATACTTGAAAAAATATCTAGGAACTTGTAGTTTTACCTTTATATCTCTAAATTGTCGGTCTTGAGACAATGATGTTTGTCACTAAAATGTCAAAATTATTACCTAAAGAGAGAAAAAATGGATGATATCATGACACCTTGTAGTAATGTGTCATTGCAAAAGTGACAATGTTTTTTACTAATAAGTCTTTCAACATTTTAATGACATTTTTTTCTACACTTCGATTTTCTATATTTTGTCACTTTTGCAACAACAAAACATTAGAAACAATGTTGTAATTTGTACCCAAAAGTAGTAGTGAATTATTGAGGTATAATTTTTTCTTTGTGTGAAAAAATTAAGATAAAAAATTTACAGTTCAAGAAATTTGATCTCTCTTGGTGCTTAATAGATCTAGGTTTACGATAGATCTATGTCGATTTTAATTTTTTATCTTTTCTATCAAATATATTTGTTTAATTTTATTTTTTGCAATGTATGTTATGTATATGATAACATTTCTCCCATACTGGGTTGTAGAGTGTTGATGTTTGAGAAAAATCGAAGAAGCTTAAACTTAAATTTTTTTATCAATCAATTGTAGCACATATGTATTTCATAAGTCAACCACATATGAATCTCATGAATATAACAACCACATAAATATATCATCCACATATAAATCTAATAAATATATCAGCCATGTAAATTAACTCCATAAATCAGCCATATGAACCAATCAACCATGAGAGACAAGATATACCCTGTGAAAACCCTCCAAACACATAGGATGAAAAACCCAACAATTCTTTGAGTATGATAAATAGATTTGCAGAGAATGGTTTACAACATAAAAGAAAATTTCTTGATAAGATATATCACCACAACATAAGAGAAGAGAGATCCAATCCAACCCTGCAAAAACAATTGCATGCAACTGTATTGAACTTGCCATATTCCTACCATATTAATAACAAGCCAAAAATCCTAGAATGCATAAGGTAACACATAAGAGGCTCGATAAAAATACTGAGAGCACCACATAGTGCATTCACAAGGAGGAAATAACTAGAACTCCCTCCATGCAAACATTAGCACCCTTATGTTATCCACCTGAATGGCACCTCTCCGTCCGAGTGCCAACATCCCTCATGTTGGCACGCAAAAGGACATCTATGGATTGAGGGTTGCCCAAAAAACTATAGATGGGCTTATTATGAACTACATTATTCATCCATCCAGCTGGTTATTTTTACCCTTTAGCTATGTCAAGTCATGTACGCGACTTTCTATATATGCAAATCGCGTGTTGTACGCGAGTATCGGTTGTTGCATGTCGCGTACAAATGTGTACACGGGTTACCTTTAGAGCAACTCGCGGGTCATACGCAAGTTTCCAGTATTGATACTTGCATACATGTCCCTTTGACATTAAAAATAAAAACACGCTATTACTTGAGATTAGTTAAGCACTTAACCTTAATCTCCTTAACTGTCTCAACCTCCTCAACCTTCGAAACTACCTTATTTCACCAAGTATAAATACAGGCCTTGGGGAGGGTGTTAATTACATACACTTGGAGAGCAAAGTTATGCTGGTGGAGTTTATACAGAAGTCTTTGGAGCATTGGAACTCATAATCCTTTGGCTGCAGAGGAGTCCTTGTCTCAGGCGTTGGGTTGCAATCTGAACTCTTTCATTATTGATAATAAAGAGAATCCTTCTTCCATATGTGTCTTGAATGTATCTCATGTATTGTGGTTTGATAAATTTTTATGTTTCAACATTTTGTATATGATTTATCTAACCTAGTTTTATATATGTATCATCTTGTATTTGGAAGATTGACTCTTGACAGGTGAAGGAGAAGCATCCCTGAAGGCTTTGGAGGAGAAGCAGAGTGGAAGAGGACAAGCTAGGATCAACCGTCGTGTATCGAGTGAGTCTTTCCTATCCTCCTATTTCCTTTACTGCACTCTAGAGTCGATTGCCTACAAGTTTATTAAGTATGTTGGTAACCCCAGACCTTCGGTTATAAGGTGTTTATTCCTGTACAACAGAACTGGCGACTCCGCTGGGGAGCCCAGACTACTGTAGGTTGTTTTTGTCACCCCTGACCAGTCTTTGCTTTGAAATTGGTGTGTGGTCTTTTATCCTGGTTTATACTTGTCATAGTGTTTGAAAGTCTTGTGGATTTTTCTTGTTTTTTGAGAAAAATTTTGTACCTGTACGCGGGTTTCTCTTCTGCACAGTCGCGTACAGAGGCCTGCATACACGGGTTTCTCTCTTGGATAGTCGCGTACAGTACGTGAGTTTCCCTTCTATACAGTCACGTACAATCCTGGAAATAGGGATTTTTTAGGATTGGGTTTGCTTGTCCCTCTCTTTGTGTAATTCCTGTTTGTGAGTGGCTTTCTTTATGAATACTGTGCTATTAGTCTGAAGACTTTGGTGACCACGCTTTGTGCTTTTTCGAAAGCCCTTGGGTTTCTTTTGCTTGGATTATTTTCTATTTGCATGCTAAAGTAGCTTGGCCTGTTTGGGTTATAGGGTGAAGTGTCTCTGTCCAGATCAGTGATCAGGGTATTGGGCATTGTTTTTCCAATCTGTCTTTTGATATTGGTTGGTTGTCACTTGCCTTTATGAGTTTACAATGATTTTTGTCATTGTGCGCACCCAAGCTAGGGTTCCTAGCCTTCCTTTGTTGGTTGATTCTTGGTTCTTGTAGCTTGTTTTACCTCAGTTTGTTGGCTTTATACAGTTGATTAGATTCAATTTTATTCAAGTATAGTGCATTTTAGGTGCATGGTAGAGTTTGAGCATTTTTAAAAGTGAAAAGAAAACATTGTCAAGCTTTTGCATTTTTCTTTTGCATAAGTAGTGTTTATTTCAGTTTAAAAATATAATCTCAAAAGCTACAAAAAGCATAGGCTTAGTTTCTTTTATCATTTGCATTCAGTTCATCAATATATATTTACAAAAAAGAAAAATAAGTTTTCTTTAATAGTGGTAATTTGCTTTGAAAAATACACCTTTACTTTTATTTATTTCTTATCGAGTCAAAAACACCACAAGTACATCACTCCATTTCCTTTTGAGTAAGAAATAGACCTTTAAAATAAACGCATAATTAAAATTTACTAGTATTTTTTTGTTTTTAGGGGCCTTTCACCTACTAGCTTAGGCTAGACTTGCGGGATAGGAAGTGTAAACTTCCCACAAGTTATAAAAATCAGATGTAGTGGACCTTTCTTTAGGTAAATCCTTGACTTTACCGATTGTATCTGGGAAGCTCCTCTCAAATGGGAGTCAAGCATGAGGCCGCGTGGAGGCTTGGACAGAGGAGATAACCCTCCGAATCCTTGTCAAAACATAAATCAGGAATTTTACACATCTAGGGATTCTATCCTAGACAGAGTTTCGGGCTCAGCTACCCTGCCCATGCGTACGGGTCAGGCTTGCGACTATCTCCCCAGACTGTTGGTATAGCTAAGGTAGCCTTTAGTCTCTTGACTTTTAGGGTTCATACCTAGGTAAACCGGAAGGCTATTTCTGGTTCACCTTGAACGGGCTTGGAAGGTAACCCTTATTGAAAGTGTAGGAGGGCAGTTGGGTGATTCCTCCGCTTGTGCCTAAGAACCACTTCAAGGATGCCAAGTAATCATTCATCAGCTTTCTTTGGGAAAGCACATCTTTTACCCTTGTTTGATTGCTTGACACTTTAGGATTTTTATAGTGTATGCTCTGTGGTTTTTCCTATGTTTAGTTGGCCTTAGGGTGTGATTTGTTAATTTTTCAATTGTGGAGGACCAACCTTTTAGAAGGTCAAGAAGGTTGAGAAACCTTCCTCCTCTCGTCACATTGGAGCCTCCACCTCCACCCCAAAGGCGGAGATTGGACACTGACAGTTCATTTGAACTGGTAGGAATAAGTGAAGTTCTTGGTGAACCAGAATTGATAGCTAACCGTTTTGATCTTGATGTAGTTGAGATAGAAGAATTGCAGACTAACGAGTTTGCAAGAAACTTTAACACCCCCTTAACTGATTTAAATGATCCTGTGATCGTTCAGGTTAGACCTTTTGATTCACCTGTATTAGGTGTCCCTGTGGGTAGGATCATGTATTCTACGGAAGAAAGTCCTTTTGTGTTCACCTCAGTCGTTCCGGTTGAAGGGGTACTACCTCCTTTGGTAAGTGCCCCTAGATCTAGTCTACCTTCTACACCTTTGACTCCAGCAAGCCGGGTGGTTCAACCACTGGTTCACTCAAATCTAGTGGGTACTTCTGGTGACATGGTTACTGGGATCCCCAGTATACCTACTATTCCTTCTTCCTTTCCATATACTACCCAGAGTGGTCCGGTAGGATCCTCGGTGTTTGTCCAAGGATTTCCTTGGAATGGGGGGCACATTCCCCCATCCAGTCCATATGTAGGTCCATCACCTTCCTATGTAGGAGTGCAGTTTGGGAACAATACACCTTATGGGAAAAGTTTCCAAACTCTGATTTCGGTTCCATTTACGAGCTCTCCCTTTTCGTTGTTCAGCGGAGGGATTCCAGCTCCTATCTTTCAGACCCATGTTTCTATGGGGACGACCCGAAATTCTTATACTGCACCTCCCACACACAATCCTGTTGCTTACGGATGGAATCCATTTCAAAGTAACCTTCCCACTTCACAACCGGCGATAGGGGGCAACCCCACTTTTACCCATGGGCATTTGGGGGCAGGTCCCTCTAATCCCCAAGCTGGAAAATTTAGTACCCCGGTTCGACCCAAACTTCCATTCTTGGAAACTTTAAATTTGCCAGATTTGTCAAAATTGATGAATGATCCGGCGAGGCATGACCCCTTGTGGCCACCTGTTCCCACCAAATTTCCATCGGACATCCCTAAGTTTGAGGGCAAAGTTGGTGAAGATCCTGGGGCTCATGCTAACACATTCCATTTATGGTGTTCTTTGAATTCGTTGAATGAGGATTCAATTAGGTTGAGGCTATTCCAGAGAACCTTGATAGGTACTGCAGCAAAATGGTATATTGAATTTCCTTCTGCTAATTTCAGTAGTTTTTGGGACTTGGCTAGTGCATTTCTTAGCCACTTTCAGCTTCCCGTCCGATATGATTTTGGAACGGACTTGTTGTCTACTTTTAAACAAAACAAGGCTACCCACATCTCAGATCACATCCAAGAGTGGAGAAGGTGAAAGATCCTTATAAAAGCCACTATCCCTCCTGAGTTCCTTTTAGAGTGGTTCCTTAAATCCATGTTGCCCTACATATCTAAGGACGTATCCACCTTAGGAGTGACGAATGAAGAAGAAGCCATTCTCAGGGCCCAGTAACTGGATTTGATTTATTCACAATCTAGGATCTTGTACGAGATTATCCCTGAGGCACCGAGGCCTACGGATGATGCAGAGAAGCCTAAGCCTGGACCCCATGTCGATGGTGTGGTTGGGTCCGTTAACTCTCCCACCGTAGAATCTTTGGTTAAGAAACTTCATCAATTGTCTGTCAAGCAGTCTATGGTGGAGGCAGCAAAGGCTTCCCCCTCCCCCCAGAGTGCAAATGTTTCTGAACAAACCTCTCAGAAGGGCAATCAGCAGCCTGGCGGGAAGAAAAAGAAAGGTAATAAGGGAGAGGGAAACCAAACAAGCAAAAGCCCGCAAACAATGTTGATGGGGGCAAGACAGAAAAGAATAAGGTCAAGTTCCCATGTAAGTTGTGCCACGAGGACCACCTTACTCACCTTTGTCCCCTTATGGATCAAGCCTAGAAGCTGCTCAAAGCTCAACAACCAGCTGTCCTGAAGGATCCTTTCCCCGAAGGACAGAACTCTGCTTCAGCTTCTAATGTAGCAGGGGGCACTCAAACTGCCCCTGACCCAAATTATATCAACATGGTTCGATCTTTGACTTTGTTGCAGACAAGGAACAAAAATGATGAGAAAGAGACTCTTGAGAAGGGTAAAGCTGTAGGTGAAACTTCTAACCCTCTCACAATAGAGAAGCCTACTGAAACTATGCCGAAGATACCAAAAGGTGTCTTCAAGAAGACCTTGCATAACCCTAATGCTAGGGCTGCTTCGAACTACTCCGTGGTTAAATATTTAGCCCAAACCTCGTGTGCAATGTCAGCTTTAGAGGTGTTACAGAGTTGTCCTGCTCAGCGGGATGCCCTCTTAGCAGCTCTAGGCAGCATGGACTCTTCGAGTCTCATGGCGAAATTTCATTTATCTGATGTTAAAATTCGCTTGCCTTACCATGTATCCCTATCAATAGATGTCGTCCATGGTGGTAAGACCATTGGAAGGGCAGTTGTTGATGAGGGGGCCTCTAAATGTGTTATGTCCCTGACCTGTTGGAAAGCTCTTGGATCCCGAGAGCTGGTCCCATCAAACAATTTTGTTACTGCTTTTGATGGAAGATCCTTCCGTCCACATGGCATCCTGCTAGCTTTTGAGATTAAGTTGGTAGGAAAAGCAATGTCTATTGAAGTAGAAGTGATTGATGCTCCTTTGGACTATAATATGCTTCTGGGAAGGAACTAGACTTATGCGATGTCCGTTATTGCGTCGGTCATTTTTCGTGCAGTGGTTTTTCCACATGAGGGCAATTTGATTACTATTGACCAACTTGATTTTACCCAAAAAGGTCGTTCAGAGTCTAATGAGTCCACTGTGCCATTGGTTGATCAGGTCAAACCTGCTACACAAAGCTTGGGGTCTGGAATGTACACATCACTGATGGGAACATTTAATCTTCTAGCCCTGGTTAATTATATTGGTTCTACTAGTGTGGGGAAGTCCATAGCTACAGTTTTCGATAGGACTGATCCTTGGGTTCTCCCAACTCCCCATGAACCAGAAGTACCCTTATCGGTAGTGGAGGTTGCTTATCAAGCTATCACTCAAGCCACTTCTGATCCCATTCCAGATCCTCTAACAGTCTTGAAAGATCTAGAGGAAGTTTATTTGCCCGTATGGGCAGAAAAATCTTCGCATTCTATAGATTGTTTAGACATGGTTTTACCTTTCGATGAAGCTATTCTGGAAGCCATGAGTGGATGAGATAAGATTTGTGAGGATCTTCATCATCGATCCTATTTTCTTCCAGAACTAAGCAGAATAGAAAACCAAGAGTTTCGTTTGATACTGTCAGAAGATGTTGATATACCTATCAATCCCTTGCCTAGGGAAGGAATGTGTGCCGAGGGGAATATGGAAAATATTTCCACCACTATACCTATTAACATCTCTGTAAACCCTGATGTCATGGAAAACATATATATAGGTGCAAACTACTCTTCTGAAGAGATTTCCATCTATACTACCCTTTTTAAGGAATTCCGCGATGTCTTTGCCTGGTCATATGAGGAGATTCCAGGCATAGATCCATCGATTGTTGAACATGAAACCCGAACATATCCTGATGCCAAGCCGGTCCGACAAAAGTTAAGACCTGTTAACCCACGCAAAGTGGCGGCTGTGAAGGCAGAAGTTGAAAAGTTGTTGAAAGCTGGTTTTATCTATCCCATTGCTTTGACAGAATGGGTATCCAACCTTGTTCCTGTTGATAAGAAGCAAGGGACTATTCACGTTTGCACAGACTTTAGAAACCTCAATAAAGCCTGTCCTAAGGACAACTATCCCACACCTTTTATAGACCAGTGTGCGGGAAGTGAGGTATTTTCATTTATGGATGGTTTCTCCGGATACAATCAAATTCAAATAAAACCGGAAGACCAACATAAAACTGCTTTCATTTGTCCTTGGGGTACCTTCGCGTACAAGAAAATGCCCTTTGGATTGAAAAATGATGGGGAAACCTTTCAATGGGATATGAACTTTGCTTTCCATGAAATTAAAGACATTATCGAACCATACCTTGATGATCTGCCCGCAAATTCTCGTAAGAGGATCCAACATCTAGATCATTTAGGATTGATATTTGAAAGATGTAGATATTATAAAATTCGCATGAATCCCCACAAGTGTGTATTCTGTGTCAAGTCAGGAAGATTACTTGGATTCATTGTCTCTAGTAGAGGCATCCAGGTGGATCCTTTGAAAGTTGAGGCCATTGTAAATCTGCCTCCTCCTCGTTCTCTCAGGAAACTTCAAAGCCTGCAAGGAAAGTCTAATTTTCTTCGACGTTTTATTGTTAACTATGCCAAGATCACTAAGGGTTTCATGCACCTGCTCAAACAAGACACCCCATTTGTATGGGATGAAACCGCACAACTTGAGTTCGGGGCATTGAAAAAAGATTTGCTGTCGACACCCTTATTATGTCCACCAGATTATTCTAGCGATTTTATACTATATCTGGCCGCGTCGGAGTTGACCATTGGGGTAGTACTAATCCAGGAAGATGATAAGCTTGTATAGCATGTTGTTTATTATCTTAGCCATGCTTTGGTCGGACCTGAACTTAGATACTCCCACATTGAGAAATTAGCCTTAGCAGCTGTTTATGCTGTGTAGAGGTTACGTCACTACATTTTACTGAGGACCACCACAGTAGTGGCGGATGTGAATCCGTTCCAATATGTTTTATCCTGACAGATTGTTGGGGGGAAATTTAACAAATGGATAGTCATTCTCCAAGAGTTTGACTTGGATTTCCAATCTGCTAAGGCTAAGAAGTCCTTAGTTTTTGCTGAACTTATAGTAGAATTTCCTACTGAAGAAGATGTAGTGGTTGAAGATGAATTATTGTTAGATGAGCACATCTTCCTGATATCCACCTTTGATCCTTGGTATGGAGATATTCTTATATATCTCCAGACTTTGAAGTACCCTGCAACTTCCTCAAGGGAGGAACGACGTAAATTACGCCTTCATGCCAAGAACTACCTCATTATAGGAGATACATTATATTGACAAGGGGTAGATTCTGTTTTATGTCATTGCCTTACCCACGAGGAAGATGAGATTGTCCTAAATGATTCCCATAGTGGAGCGTGTGGGGGTCATTTATCTGGGTTAGTAACAGCCCAGAAGATATTGTGTGCCGGTTATTTCTGGCCCACGATCTTTAAATATTGTGTGGAAGCAGTGAAGCTTTGTCATCTGTGTCAGCTTTACACCAGGAAAATGCGGTCACATCCTACTATGTTATTTCCCATTGTCTCGGTAGGCCCCTCTATGAAATGGGGGATTGATTACATGACATGCAACCCAGCCTTGGCTGGGGGGCATAAATACATCATTGTCACTGTTGACTATTTTACGAAATGGGCAGAGGCAATGCCTACTTTCAAAGCCAATGGGGAAACAACAGCTTTCTTTGTATTCAATCAGATTATCGCATGGTTTGGTATACCCAAAGTGATTGTCACTGACCATGGCAGTCATTTTCAAAATGACATGATGACAGAACTGATTACCATGCTCAGATTTAGACAAGAACATTCTTCTCCATACTATCTGCAAGCAAACGGTCAGGTTGAGGCTATCAACAAGACTTTAAAAACTATCCTTAAACATACAATTGATGCAGCCTGTTCTAATTGGCACATCATGTTATATCCTGCTCTTTGGGCCTACCGAACTAACGTAAATACTGCTACGGCTTTTTCCCCTTTCCAACTTGTTCATGGAGTGGAAGCAGTTACTCCGATTGAGTGTGAAATCCCGTCTCTAAAGATAGCCATTCATGTGTTACCTGATACGACTAAGCTTGAGGAATGTCTGGTACATTTAGAACACCTTGATGAACAATGTAGAGATGCGCTGACTGCTAACCAGGCTCATTAAAATAGGGTCAAAACTCAGTATGATAAATCGGTCAAACCTAGGGTTTTCTCTAAAGGGGAACTTGTCTTGCTTTGGGACCAAGATAAAGAACCTCGGGGGGCAGGAAAATTCAAGGCTATGTGGTTAGGACCTTATGTCGTGTCGAAAGTATTGAGTAAGGCGCATATGATTTAGTCGATTTTGATGGGAATAAGCTGCTTGAGCCTAGAAATGGGCTCTACCTGAAAAAGTACTATGCTTAGGCTTAGCACTTTTTCTTGTATTTTTATTGTATGTATTTTTTATGTACATTAGGTTGTCAGTTTTGTTTTTTATACTATATGTTGGTTTTTGCAGATGTCTTCTGAATGGTATATAGGATTCAATGATGGCGCCAACCGTCATACTTGTAACCTAGCTTCGGTAGCATGGGTTATTTATTCTCCCTCAGGACAGCTTGTTGCTGTGGGAGGCGCTTGTTTAGGTCCTGCTTCTAATAATGTTGCTGAGTATAGGGCTATAATTGAGCTCCTATGGGATGCTTTGTCACGTGGAATCACCCAGCTTGAGGTCCGTTTGGACTCTCAGTTGGTGGTTTCCCAGCTCAATCGAGCTTATCAGGTATGAAATCCTATTTTATTACATCAGTTCATGCAAATTCGTTTATTGGAAAGACATTTTGAGGTTATTACTTTCAATCATATTCCACGAAATTAGAATTCATTGACTGATGCATATGCTAATTACATTCTAGATTGGCATCTCACACACATTTTATAAAGATATACAGCAAACATATGAAAAACACTTGTAAATAAACTGACAACAAACACCAATATATATATATGTAAAATATCTTTCCATAGATAGGTCAAGTCTGATCCTCAGATCTCGTCATATACAAAATGTACAAAATGTGGATCATAGTCCATCAAAATGTCCTAGATCTAAGCAGGACCGCCCTGGTCACTAGGACCTTTTTGGTCCCCATGATCCCTCTGCACTCTGTCTTCCTCAGCCTCCTCGGCTTCGGCAGCCTCCACTGCCTCTATGTATACGAGCACTACTCTAACCACTCGTCTAAAAAGACGTAGCCAAACCGGTGGAACCCCAACTACAAACTCCTACATGGCTGTCGGGATATGCTCGATCCGTAAGGTAGGTACTCGTTGGGTCAGCCTGGCCAGCTTCCCCTCCAGTACCCTGATCAATCCTGGATCCTTGCCTACAACAGGACAAACGAACATGCGAGGGTGCCCTTCAGGGAGGACTGGTCCAATATCTGCATTTTGACACATGAATAGGATTAAGACTTGTACATATGTATATATCTATCATTTGAAAAATTCATAAAAAAATTCAAAAATGATAAAAAATTAAAAATTACTTACCTAGCTCTCCCCATGCTCCTCCTGGAGGGAGGACAAGGTCGGGGTCACCTCGGAAGTCCATCGTGGCATATGGAAACTGCTCTAGTGCCGATAGTTGTCGTTCCCACCAAGTATAAAAATCATCATCATAGACACTATGTACTGAGTCTCCTCCTCCTTGACAGAGGAAGATGTCTCCCCACCTACTCAGCCTCGGCTGACGTGGAGATCTGATCAGTAGAGGTATGGCAGGGCTCAATGCTGGCACTCTCGAAGAAGAAGAAGGCCACTAATATGCTTGCATAGCCAAAGTTTTTCTGCCTTCCTCTCTTGCAGTCGGATAGTTGTCTCCTCATGATGGGGACAACTCTCGAACACCAATCATAGAGAGCACCTCGAAAACAGTCAACTGCCAGCCTCATTTGGTTCCTTGTGGCCAGATGTAAAGATGAAGATCCTGAAATTCTCACGATGGTGCTAGCAAGTACCTGTAAAGTGAAGTCTCGGATATGTACAACAGGGATGTGGCTGCCCCTCTTTTGAGTATCCGGTGTATAGAACTCATCTATATAGTTTTGGACACTTAAGGGGTCACCACCCCTGCCAGTGCCCTCTAAGTTCACCGGTGCCCCTCGTCATGACAAACCGGTAATGAAATATATGTCTTCAGTGGTAATCTCCAAGGTTTCACCCTTTGGATTGAACATCCCCAAGTCATGATACCAATAATTTACCATGAACTCCAGTATGCAGACATTGGCCCGCATGGGTGATGTGCAAAAGAATTTCAGTAGCCCATTGGTTTGCAATGTCTGTGTTGTGGGCGCACTTTGGAGTACTGCTTGATCCATTATTTCGTGCTCCCTTTCCCTCCATTCCAGAACCATCTTTTACCTAGCAAAAACAAGTAATTTGAATCAGTATTTCCATATCAAAATTCATAAAATTTTGACTATTATTAGCCTTTTCTCCTCCACGCAGTACACGCGACTGTCTAATTAGACATGTCGCGTACTGTACGCGACTGTCTAGTTAGGAAACTCACGTATAGAATGCATGTACGGGAGTTTTCATATAGGCAACCCGCGTACGCACCGTGCTACAGTTCAGGATGCTTTTAAATATGGAATTCAGACTCAAACTTAATAATTGCTTGGATCAAAATGAAGAGCTCGGAGTGTAGGCTTACCTGCAACTGGCGGATTTCGATTTCGTTGGTTCAATTGTCCACAATGATCGAACGAAGGTAGAAGGTAAAACTTGCTTTTTATGGCTCAAAAGTTCAAATGGTGAGTTTGTTTTAATTTTTCAACTATTTATAGCAATTATATTTCTTTAAGTGGATCTTTTTCTATAGTTTGAAATGTCAATCAACTAATACCATACTTCTTTGTGCCTTGGAACAGGTTTTCACCTTTACAAAATGTTGTTGCTCCAATAGGGTGGTTTTGTCATTTTCAATGCATTTTTGGCATCTTTATCCAATCCACATTAACCTTAGTATTCAACATTTTGCCACGTACTATGGTATTCTAAGCCATTATTTCCCTATTTTTATCATTGTTCTTGCATGGATAGGACCCTTTTTCATGAGTATCCTTCTTATATGCCTATGTCATCCTTTGGTACTCATGCCGCAACTGTTTCAGGTTCAGGGGTATCCTCTTAGCTATTTTTCATGACAAATAGAGCTTCTTTTTAATCTCTTTTTACAAGCTATTCATTTATAGGAATCCCCACCCTTATGGAGTTTCTTTAGGCCTAGGTCTGACTCCTTCAAAATAGACTTGACTACCGAGTTAACTCGTCTGTTCAAGCTCGTTAAGAATATGTGAATGAGCATGTGCATTGGTGGTAGGTTATCTCTTTCTCAGACCATGCAGAATAATACGAGAAAGGATCACTCTCTTTTCTTTTGGAATTGAGAAGAGTATTCTCAGGTATAGGTTTAGCACTTTTCCGGACCTGAGGGACTAAATTTACGGAAAAGGAACACTCGGTTTGAGCTTAGTTTTCTCTTTTTCGTGCTCTGGACCTAAACATGAAAAAGATTTCGAGCGTACTTTGTGTCTTTGTCATGCTCATTAAACACTTAAGAACAAAGCAACGAGTTTATTGTTGTAAGCCCCATTTCTCATAACCAAATGGATCTTTTTGAGTGATCTTGCTTTCCTTCACACTCGTAAAACTCAAGCTATTTTATGCTGTTTTGGAAGGAGCGTTGGGTAGGTGGTAATTTAACCTTTTTTGGACCTCCTTGACTAAGTACAAAAAAGGTTCACCTTTTCTTCTTCAGAAGTTAAGAGAGTTCTTCTGTGGTATGTTTTATACTTTTTCAGCCTCAGGAGACTAAATTGGATGAAAAAGGACCCCCCTGGAGTCTTCTTTGGAGTTTTCAGACTCTCTAAATGTGAAAACACCAACTGAGCATGTACTAGTTCGGGCTCATTAAATCCACGAATCAATGACACTATCAAGCATTATTTCCCATCTCTTTAAGCTTGTTAAAAAATGAAGAGGGAACTGAGTTAACTTTCCTGGACTCGTTAAAATTTAACAAGGAAGGTAAGGAAGAAGTTTTCTCTTGTTTTCAATAATGGCAGCATGTCATCCTTGAACATAGCACTCTTTGTTTTCTAATATCCATGTTTCAGTGTCCACTTTTGTTCAGCTATTACTTTGAGTTTCTTACTCCTCCTCTTGTCCATTATACCTGGGGAATATGATCATGTCTCCTACATGACAGATAAGTCTAGTTGTTCTATCTATAAGTTATACGCTGCCTTGGGTCATCTCTATGTTGTGCTCATTGTTCAAGGACTCTACCCAATGTCTAATCTATAGCCTGATCCCATCATTGTTATATCTGTTATCTATTGTGTTTCCCTTCTTTTGCCCAATTCCTAGTCACTCTTGTGATCCATTGGAGGATATGTTGCCTTCCTTATCACAGCATGGTTTCATTTCAGTACTTCCTGATGACGAAGACCTATAGTTTTGACGATTGTACCTCAGGATTCACTTTCATCATTGGTGAATTCCTTTGCTTCAGTTGTCGATTATCACCTATTGATTGAGAAACTGTTGAATCCTTTCCATGTTCGACTTCAGCTTACCCTTATTCACATGGCTTGGATTGTGCTCGTTCTTTGGGATCCTTTATGAATACCTTAGTTCCTCACCTATGGACTAAGTTGCACAAGATTATGTTCTATTCATATGCACAACTTCCAGATCTTTGAAGACTCATCATTATTGTATATTGTGGCTTCGATCCACCTTTGTAATATACATGGTTTTTTACCCGTATCATATGATGTACTCAAATATTGTAAAGGAGCTAGTGTTCTAGTAAATTGAACATAGCATCCTCAGATGTAACTTTGTATATGACATTACTATGTATTTGTTTCAGGTACTCTCTCTGCTCCATTGGATTTCTGATTTCTCCAAAGATAAAGATTATAATGTATTTCGGCCATTGTTTCCCTCTGACCTCACACATTAGGGGGCATCTGTTATCCACCTGAATGGTACCTCTCCGTCCGAGTGTCGACATCCCTCATGTTGGCACGCAAAAGGACATCTATGGATTGAGGGTTTCCCATAACACTATAGATGGGATTATTATGAACTACATTCTTTATCCAACCAGCTGGTTATTTTTACCCTTTAGCTATGTCAATTCATGTACGCGACTTTCTATATATGCAACTCGTGTGTTGTACACGAATATCGGTTGTTGCATGTTGTGTACAGATTTGTACGCGAGTTACCTTTAGAGCAACTCGTGGGTCATACGCGAGTTTCCAGTATTGATACCCATGTACATGTCCCGTTGACATTAAAAATAAAAACATGTGATTACTTGAGATTAGTTAAGCACTTAACCTTAATCTCCTTAACTGTCTCAACCTCCTCAACCTTTGAAACTGCCTTATTTCACCAAGTATAAATACAGGCCTATGGGAGGGTGTTAATTACATACACTTGGACAGAAAATTTATGCTGGTGGAGTTTATACAGAAGTCTTTGGAGCAGTGGAACTTAGAATCCTTTGGCTGTAGAGGAGTCCTTGTCTCAGGCGTTGGGTTGTAATCTGAACTCTTTCATTATTGATAATAAAGAGAATCCTTCTTCCATATGTGTCTTGAATGTATCTCATGTATTGTGGTTTGATAAATATTTATGTTTCAGCATTCTGTATATGATTTATCTAACCTAGTTATATATATGTATCATCTTGTATTTGGAAGATTGAATCTTGATAGGTGAAGGAGAAGCATCCCTGAAGGCTTTGGAGGAGAAGCAGAGCAGAAGAGGACAAGCTAGGATCAACCGTCGTGTATCGGGTGAGTCTTTCCTATCCTCCTATTTCCTTTATTGCACTCTAGATTCGATTGCTTGCAAGTTTATTGAGTATGTTGGTAACCCCAGACCTTTGGTTAGAAGGTGTTTATTCATGTACAACACCTTCCTTTCCTCAATTAGATTTAACTGAATGTTCACTATATTGAACTCAAAGTGAACTGACTTGAACTGAATGTTAACTTAATTGAACTGAATGTTAACTCAATTGAACTGAATGTTAACAGACTTGTACTGATTGTTAATTTAACTCGATATTTAACTGAATACTGATCACTTAGTTAATAGGATAACTTAAGTGTCATCATTTCTTCACTCTTAGTTCCATCCATGCACAATTTCTATTATTAAATTTTTCATGGATCTCTTTAGTTAACTAGTGCATACTGGTTGATGAACATTAATCTATTCTTTACTTAACTGATTACATCCATTAATGGTTCAACTCATTCTTTGACTGAGGCATTGATTGTGACATTCATATTTTACTGAAGCTTTATAACTTGAGTTCACTCATACATTTGCATGGGAAATTCAAATTCTCTTTCTCCATGCTTTATCTCACTATCATTAAATAATTAATGCATGGTCCATATGTGTATTATTTATTCATCTTATCATATCATACTTAGAATAATTATTCCATACATACTAATGATCATATATATTACCCCAGGCCATATAATCATATGATAAAGTAATTCAATCTAGGGGTAGCTAATTCCTAAAGGAGACTTATAACACTTAGTGACCATGACTAGCAATATATCACATAGTATAACCACATGACTTGATACAACACCAACCCATATCCATAATTGGATATCCATTCTCACAGGGTGTCAACTATGAGAATCATTGACTTGATACAACACAAGACTAGATTTGATACAACACAATTACACATTCTTGATTCAATACAAGACCATTCTTGATACACCACAAGAGTCCCATATTGATACAACACAAGATTACATTCTTGATACAACACAAGATCACATTACAAGCATCCCACCCAATACACGAGGATATATATAGAACTTGATACAACACAAGTCTCAGAGAATGTCTCCTAACATTGTACAAAAAACATAGAGAACCTTGCTAATCTCGGATCAAAAACATGCATTCAAACACCAACACATAAAACACTCTTGTGGGGTAGTCAAGGGATAAAGGGGAATGAATTTCACGTTGTTTCAAACTCTATGTTTAGACCTAATCCTTGGGATTATGGTCCAAATTGTAAATAATGTAAATATATTAGTTATTTTAATAAGAGGAATATGAGATTTCATGTGAAATCCCATGGATCTCTTGGAATCCAAAGTCCAAGAGACATTTGAGCTATGTATAAATAAACATCTTAACTAATGAAGAAGATGAATTTGGGAGTTATTCATATATCGGTAGTGTAAAATCATGGCTTCCATAAATCTTACTTCTTTTAGTTCATTATGATTTATGATATATTTTTATGCTCTTGGTATTTCTCCTTAGAACATTCCTCTGTGTGCAATCCCTATCTTATGCCTCATATGCACTCCCCAATCCTACATTGTGCCTAATTTTGCAGTGGTTTGTTGCTTCTATCCTCTTATCCTTTAGAAGCATTTCTCTCCACAACAAACCCTAATGTGTTTTGAGCATTACATGTGTAATTATAAAATCATTGGTGGTGAACCATTTGTATCACTTGTTCTATGTCATTTTTTGGAAATAAGACATGTGTTGGTGAAGACTCATATGAGACCACTGTGAAGCTTGATATCAAAGCTTGTGTCTATGTTTTCTAGTTTTCTTGAAGCTCCCTTGGTGGTCAGGATGTGAAAATGTGATTGTTAATATTCTTCCTCGGGTATTTATCTCCACGACCTAAGCATACAATACCTACACTTGTGTGCTACATTTGATTACCCTTGTAAAGAGAATGTACTTGTAACCCACAAAATCTATGAACAGACTGATCATATATAGTGATTGCTATTGGATTGTGACTGTGGCATATCGTGACTACTTTTTGTGAACCCTAAGTTTTGTGGAGGGTGTTTTTTAGAATATATAGGCTATCTTTGAGTCAAAATGGTTGTTGTGTTGAAGTGTTGATCCATTCGCTAGTGTACTGTTGAATAGGAGATGCTTTTAATCCAAATATTGTTGAGGAGGGGGTTTTTTAGAATATATAGGCTATCTTTGAGTCAAAATGGTTGTTGTGTTGAAGTGTTGATCCATTCGCTAGTGTACTGTTGAATAGGAGATGCTTTTAATCCAAATATTGTTGATAAAATATCATGGTGAATTACATGAACTCCTATCTCAATATTTAAAGTTAGTGGTTCATGAAGTTTCATGTCTATAATTACGCGATTGTAATGTGGATTACTCCCATTGTATTGTGTGCAATATATTTCTGTCTAAGAGTTGTGTGTTCTCTCCATAGGGTGAAACCCTAATTTTTCATCACACCACTCTTGTGTATCATGACTCAATTGTTTGTTGTTTATTTGTTCAAACATAAACCCTAAACTCTAGTGGACCATGCCTCCATCTCTATGCTGATTATGGAGATATGGTTTTTAGAGCTGCGACCTTTCCTTTTGGAGATGCATTGTCACCTTTGAAGTGAATACTCTATTTGAAAAGTGAGGACTATTACTATTGACGCTTTATTGTAGTTTTAATATAGTCCTCATGTATGTTGTGGGATCTAATATGATGTCACATGGATCATTTTCATACAATCTAGTGTGTATGGTGCGTGTGTCTCAATTTTTCAAGACTATTTATCATATTCTCTCCTCTTCACCAAATAAAGTGACCTGCAAAACAAGTGGCAGAAAGACTCATAAATGATAAAAGACTTATGTCGTTTAAAGTAAACTCATATTATTTCTTACTCGTAGCAGTTCCTTATTTTTTCCCATAAGAACTCAACAAAAGGAGCATTAATATTTTGGCAGTTTAGGGTGATGTTTGTTCCCATGCTAATCCTCTTGGTATGCTTGCAGAGAGTTAGAAATACAAATAAATATTACTGAAAATACTATTGTTATCTAGTGAAGCTAAAATTTTGCATAGATTGTATTCGAAAAGGTGGTAGAGACTTAGACCTGCACCTTTAATCTTTCTCTCTCTTTTACTAAATCTCTGTCCATTTGTAGGTAAACATGAGTTCATTGGCATCCATAGTAGGTTTTTTCCTCACTAGCAAAGAAAACTACCCAGAGTGGTCTAGAAAAATCAAAGCTAACTTCATCTGTAACGATATGTAGAAGGGGATTTGTGAAGCCACCACTATCAAAATAGAAGAGTGAGTGACATTGAAATTTGATTGAAATCCACCATCATCAGAGAAAGAGCAATAGATATGGGAGACTAAAGACAACAAGGAACTAGAAATGATCTTTGCAACAATAACTGAAGAAGTGAGTCAACACACATTTCCTGCAACATCATGTTTTGAAGGCTTAAAAATATTGCAAGATTTGTATGACTCACAATTTGTAATGAAGGTGATTCAACTAATGTTAAAATTTTTTATTTTAGAAGTAAAGAACAATGATCCTATGCTCATTACATTTGATATCAGAGAAATCATCCATAAGATTCAAGCCTTTGGCATGAAACCAGACCTACCACTTGAAAAATTTGTCAAGTCTCTATACCCTACACATTCAAACTATTTGGAATCACTTCAAGCTAGTCATAAGTTCAAGGACCTCAACTTTGACATCTTGGTGGAGAAGAGTGTAGAGAGAGAGAAATACTTCGGAAGGAAGACTAGCGGGCCTCCTTGATAATCTCTTTGTGTTGCTTATAAATCAAAGAACCATTTGAAATACTCTTCCAAGGAAGAAAGTAGCAAAATGGGATGAGGAAGAATAAATTTCAAAGGTAGGGGGCATAATCAAATCAAGCATAACATCAGATCTAAAGTGCAAGCATTGTGGGAAGAATGGACATGAATAATATTAGAGTTAGGATCATTGGGACTCAATCAAAGGAAGGCATAAATAGAAGAAAGAAGACAAGGATAAGATCCAAGAGGTTGATAAATCACCTGATTTTACTCATTGTATTGTTGCACATTATAATCTTGGAATAAATGAAATAACATCCTTTTCATCTTACAAAGATTGTTGGATGATTGATACTAGTGGAACATACCACATGATACTTAGAAAAGATAATGTTTAAGAACCAAATGCATTGTATATGGCATAGTGTACTTTGTAGACAAATCTAGCCTAAAACCAAAGGGAATTGGTTCTGTTTGTGCCAGAAATTGTTTCCAAGGCTATAAAGAAACAAGCCAACACAATCTCAAATATTCATTTAAACAAGAGTAGGTTTCAGGGTTTCTTGAAAGGTTTTTGTGGTTGTAAAGTCTAGTGACTGAAGGGAATACATTCATGAGTCAAGCAGGAACTAAATCATAAATAAATAAGAACAGAGATGCATAATATAATCACCATGTACCAATCATAGTATAATCTTAAAGTTCATTCATAACTGACAAGCATTACACGCAAAGAAACCATAAACCAGCAATGAATATATCAGTCAAGTAGCTAAACAAGCCAAATATGAAGCTAAAACACAATATTAAGGGCAATATAGATCATATATTTCATAGTTTTGTTCAACAAATAAACATGAGAGTTCTGTACCTAACTCATAAACAAGTCCAAGACCTCCTTCAGCCAGCCAAAAAGTAGAACCCTTCTTCTGTCCCCTTGTCCCTCTTTTATAATTACAAAGAAGTAGTTCTATATTCTCTTCATTAGGTCGAAATTGAAACTACCCAGCAGTTACATTAACTAACTTTCAACTAATTGACTAAAAATAGTAAATCGGATTCCTAGCAAATATGGCGAATTTCTGGAAAATAGGTGTCAAAGAAGCTTCCATATCTCTCAATTCGTGATACTTGTGTAAAACCTGAGGGAGGTTTTTGTGAATGGTTCTGTGATGGAGAAAAATATCTCTTGGTTTTTAAAAATTAATCTCCAGTCAATCAGAATCTTCCCCGTAAGACGAACACTAAAACACAAAAATATTAAATATTAAAAACCCTAAAAAATAGGCTGAAAATATTAAATTGGATCTTTCAAACCTTGATATATGTTGCAGAAATGAGAGAGGTTTTTGTAAATGGGTATCTTATGAACAAAAGCCTCTTTTGGTTTTCTAAAATTCCTCTCCATCAGCTCGTGGTCTGCATTCAATTTCAGTAACTTAAAACAGGAAAAATAGAGCAGAATTATGTTTCTACTGCCTCCTTTTTTCATTCATAAGTGTTGAGACTTTGTTTTCTACATTTGCTAGCTCACTCTGAAGGGAATGCAACCTTTCAAAAACCTCATCCAACTTAGTGGCTAGTATATTAGCCTCTCCTTTGAATTTCATGGCTTCTTGTTCAGAAAAAACTATCTTTTGCTGTAGGCAACTTCTAGAAATTTCTTAGCTTCCTCTTTATCACCTTTTGTGGGGTAACATTAGCATGTTTCTTTGCTTTAACAGAAAGTTGTTATATTGCAGATAGCACCTTCAATAATTTTTTAAGTGAGGCAAAATTAACATAGTCAGTTTCATGTTGCAAGTTAGTTTTTTCTTGGAGTTCTGGAAAGTTAAGAACTGAAGCAGTACCCAAATCTATTGCCTTCAGATCTCTTGCATGAGCAGCCTCGATCATACTGTCACACATGCCAACATATACATTTTTCTTCCTGTTCCTATCATAAATACTTGCTTCATATCTTCCATAAGATGTTTTTCTCACACCAAAGAAATGAGCAACATTTTCAACATTTCCAAGGCTCACATTTTGTTCAAGTGAGGAAAATTGTTCTCAATATCAGTTGCTCTCTTAGCTTAACTAATTTCATCTCTAAAATGTTTACCAAGCTCTATGCCACTTGCTGCAAAATCATTTCTGTAATATCTTGATTCTTTTTCACCACAAAGTTCCTGTACGTGTTGTTCCTGAGCTGCATTTCCCTCAAGCTCATGAGAGATTAATGTTTGGTCTCCCACTTCATCGTTATCAAACCTAGAAACTAGACTAGATAGGTGTCCACCAGAGCCTATGGTATGCATATTGATGTAATTAGTTGTAGCATTAAATACAAACATTAAAAAGGAAACACCATCAAGCAGTTTTGGTGGACCTCTTCCTGGAGCAGTAAGATCCACAAATTCTTTGTTGCCTTCTCATCTGGTAAGAGTTGATCTTCATCTCTCTTTTTGCTGTTTGATGACCTTCTCCTTTTTTGTGCCTTTTTGGCTGTTCTTCCTTGATTTTTTTAACAGTTTGTTTCTATTGATAATGTCGGAAATGTTTCTACACCAGGTTTGGGTAATTAGATCAACAGAGTGCCAAAAATATTTTACAAAGCTACTGCACTTAACTATCCTCCAATATGCTC
Organism: Pseudotsuga menziesii; assembly: GCA_001517045.1. Classification (NCBI taxonomy): domain Eukaryota; kingdom Viridiplantae; phylum Streptophyta; class Pinopsida; order Pinales; family Pinaceae; genus Pseudotsuga; species Pseudotsuga menziesii. The sequence continues at coordinate 104,261 of LPNX010553661.1, forward strand.
GTCTAAATGTCAGAACACCTCTGGAATGCATAGAGACATGCATGTGTTGTGATTCTACACAAATAGCAGCCTTGGCTCCTTCTAATTCCACTAATGAGTTATCTCTTTGCAATAAGGATTTTGCATTAGCACTTTCAACTGTTTGATTCTTAGATTCAGAATGTGATTGTTTAACTAGAGAATGAGATGATATGAGAGCAAATGTGCTAACTTTCTGCTTCAACTTGCATTCAGCACAAAACCAATCAGCCTCAGTGAGGGCAATATTTTTTTGTTTTGTTGATGGAGAAATCTCAATTGTTGTTGCAAGACTGACAATTCAGATTTCATAATGGCCTCACAATCCCTAATTGCCTCATCAGAGAGGCTCTCCTCCTGTAACCAATTTCTTAGCATTTTTGTTGAAATAGAAAATTCTGGAGATTGTGGCTGATTATTACTAATAGCACAAAGATTTTTCTTGCAGTCTATCCCTGCACTTGAATGTGACCAATCAAAGGAATTTACAGTTGACTTTGCTGGAGCTTCACATTCTTCCTAGTTGGGCACACCAATCAACTCAACTGCTACTCGAGAATCTTCTTTACTTATGTCCCTTCCAGCAACCAGAGGACTTCCATCCTGGAGTAATAAAGAACACTGAGAACATGAATATTGTTGTCTATAACTAGCATGTAAGCAAGGATGATTGAGATGTAATTGATCACCAAAGAACTTCTCACTGCCAATTTCTTGAACTTTTTCTGAGTAGAAGTACAATTGACTTTTCAAAGGTATCATTTAGGCCATAACCTGTAATGAGGAACCCCCTAAGTCAAGTGCACCAAAAGTCTCCAGCATTGGTATATTCTGCAATCTTCTCTTCATATAATTAAGAGCTACCCATCCAAAGTAAGCCTCTTCTACTCTGGTACTATTACATCTAAATTGAAGGAAAGCATCACTGACAAGTAAACATCCTCCTGTGCATATTTGATTCGAAAAGGACGAGTGCAAAAACTATGATCTTCGCCATTGATCTACCAGACTGCTACACTATCTTCTGAACCTAAATCTGGCACATCATATTGCACCACACGAACAGGTGTGCCAAAATCGGTATTTTCAGAATCTTCCCATCTTGTATTTACTTTTATTTGATACCATCTCACTCCCAGTTTGCTGCAGGTGTCTTCAACTTGCATTCAACATAAAACCAGTCAGCTTCTGGCACCTACTCAGACAAGGTCTACATGTAATTTACATGCTCAGCTTACTCATTGCATTTCTTGCAGGTAACAAATAAATCTGTGAAACCCTGGTCACCACAAACTGTACAGATCTTCACCCTACCATATTTTCAGGTTTTGAGAGGGTAATTGTTCAATGCAACTGCTACCTTTCAAATTTTCACTTACCACAGGATCTAAAAACCTCTTAGACTGATAACACTTCGAAAGGAGTTTGTTAAAAGCATAAATTTATGTTTTCCCCAATCAATTTTGACATAAGCAGTTTTAATGGAAAAAACCCCAAATTAGCTGCCACGACTAAGTTTATGTGGAATACCTCATTCCCGTCCAGCTGCAAATGTTTAAACTCGATCCTTGAACTATCTAACCATCAAAATTAACTATCCAAGTGTCTTCAAGTCCTCAGTTTGCTTCCAGCTGGCGTGCTGAGAAAGCCCTAAATCTCTTCTGCAACTGTAAATTATGGATTTTAAGCAATGTGTTTTCATTCCAGCATCTCCACCAGCTTCATAATATTTAATCTAGAACCTCTTTCCCAAAAATCTTGCCTTATTTCGCTCACTATCATCATTTGCCATAAATTTGCATACAGTTGCCAGAACAGTTGCCAGAATCTCCCTCACATGAGACCAAACACCTGTTTACATGAAAAAACTTTGGCAAAACACATATCAAACGTGACCAATGATGTAGTTAACACTTTAGGAACGAAATCCCCCAAAAAATCGGATTGAAAAATGACCATTTTGGCAAAAACGATTTTCTTGTAGCGCCACAGTGTAATTTTTTGGCCGTTGCGCTACAAGAATATTTTAAAACCAATTTTGGCACTTTTTAGTGATTAATTCCATTTTGAATGAGGTTTTAATGGTAAAATTTGATCATGGTGTTATTTGTGAACCAATTAATCCACATAATGTCCTATAGAACCCTTCAAAACCATAAGCAAAAACAAAAAGGAAAACCTAAAGGCAAAAATCAAAATTTCACTTAAAACCAATTTTTTTCTAAAATAAGCAAATGAGCAAACTTAAAATAAAAATCACAAGCAAAATATAAAATTGAAGAAAACAAGATCATGACTTAACATGTTCCATTAGGATCAAGTTTCCTAGATTCCATGACTTTGTGTTGAAGAATGTTCTTTATCTTCTAAAGTTGCAGAGAATCATACTATCTTTAGTCCAGATTTGAAAGCAAGACCATTTCATCCATATGTTGGATGAGATCATAGAAATAAGGAATTCCTCTAACAACAAGTTTATCATGACCGGATATGAAGATGGGAAGTTGTTGAAGGTTAAGGGCTCATCTGCAAGAGATCAATTTTTTTCGTACCTCTCTTAGCATGTAGAAGGTAATCTATTATCCAGTTTGTTATGGCATTCTATATATGGTCATTTGAATTATAAAAAACTTTGTTTATTGAGAAAGAATGGTTTCTTTGGTTTCCCCATCATTTATACGAACATAAACAAATGTGATGCATGCATACTAGGAAAACATAGTAAGAAACCATTCCCATAGTCAAAATTCATAGCATGTAGGAAGTTAGCACTAGTTCACTCTAACTTATGTGGCCCCATGCATATTCCTTATTCCAATGGTAATAGATAATTCATGAAATTTGTTTATGAATACACCAAAATGTGTTGGGTATACTTGTTAAAGACAACACATGAAGCATTTCAAACATTCAACGATTTTCATGCATGGATGGAAAATCAAGCACAATCTCATATAGGCACATTTCATACTGATAATGAAAAAGAATATACTTCTAATGATTTTGAAGACTATATTTGTAAACATGGGATTGCACATCAAACTTCAGATCCTTATAATCCTAAAAAAAATGGTGTGGTCAAAAGGGCTCATCATGAATATGGTTCGCTCAATGATGTTTTTCAAGAATGTAAAATTGATGTTTTGGGGGTGATTTAGTATTATGTGCAGCCTATTTGAGAAATAGAAGTCCATATCATGCTCTTGAATACAAGACTCCACATGAAATGTGGTATGACCACCTTCCTTTGATGAGGCATCTTAGTTTTTTTGGTTCTGCCTGCTATTCCTTAATACCTAAGGAGCAAGGAAACAAACTTCGTGCTAGAAGTAAAAAGTGCATTTTCTTGGGGTATTCAGACACCTCCAAGGTATTAAATTGAGCACATAGATCTGTGGACCAAAACACAACTCATAAGATAGATAATACAATTGAAGAATGAAACAGTGCAAAAATGGCTTGCAACTATGAATGATTTCATCAATCAAAAGTAATTAGATGATTAATTACAATGAAGTACAATGGATAAATAGCCCCATGCAATTCAAATCCATGTGAGGAAATTTGAATTGGCTTGACTCTACTTGACTGAAGGTTAACCGACCTTGTCTAAATCATTATCGGGGTTCATCGAAGTTCAAAATCCAAACTCAAGTGTCTAATTCAATGTTAACTAGTCTAATTCAGTGTTAACTAGTCTAACCGACTGAGGTAGGTGAGTAAATGTGCCTCACATGCATGCAACCATGCAAACCTAGCACTAACTGAGTAGAACTGAATGTAGGGAACTAGAACTGAATGTAACTCACTCCTAACTGAGCTTGACTAGTCACTAATTGAACTCAACTAATGGAGGTTGGTATCGGCACTCCCAGTGGCTCCTAATTTGTAGGGATTGATCTAGGAGGCTCCTAAATTGATGCATGCAAGTGCAATCAGTGGAAGTTGGACTCAATTAGTGTTCCCCACACTTTAGTAAATGGTACATGTGCCCCAATTAGGCCAAGTGGACCTAATGGTGCCAGTGACTAAAAATAGACTAAAAGGACTCTCGATTTAGACATGACTCCTGATTTAGACATATGACCAAATTGGACAAGGGAGGATTATAATCCTAACACCCCCCTTGAATGCTAACTTGGACAATTTGTGGGCCCTGGTAACTAAGACCACAGGTCACCCATTACAGCAAGAAAATTAAAGTAATTTCTCAATACAAGGAGCTGGGGAAAAAACCACATGGGAAAAAATCCCCTACTCTAACTTAGCAGATAGAATCAGGATTCAAGTTTGAAAAACTTGAAAATATGTTGTTGCAATCTTTGTGATGTAGTGAAGCAACATGCATGATGTTCTATGCATAGGTATCCTGGGGCCTGACATGTAGACTTCTCCATATTCTCCCAAAATGATGATGGAAGGAAGGAGGAATGTAACCTTTACCTCTTTCTGGATGAAGAGGTGCATGATCCACTCTATTCTTCTGAAGGAAATGTAACTGATCAGCCATTTCCATGTAGCATCTTAAAGGGAATTTGTTGCATCTCTCTAAAGGAGGTGATATACCATGATATAGCGCAAGGGTCTTGTCTCCTAAGTGGCAGATGGATTTTCAGTCATATTCCTAACTTCTTTCTTGGGAGTAGGGACTGGATCTAGATCGAATCACCCTATATCTCAATCTTATAAACTGATACAGTTGGATCTGCAATACTAGTGGAAACTGCAAAAGAATTATATGGAATGTTTTTACCTTTCCTGTCAGGTGGCAGTTGAGAGTGTACTGGTTCTAGAAATGGCATGAAGTGTGAGAACTCATATACCCTGGAGGCATGATTTGCAGCACCCTTTGCTATGATGTTCCCCGTAGAGATATTTGTGATTTCCACTGAGTCTGGACCAAATATCACTTTCTTTGGAGAGCCAATATGAGTCATCTGGTATACCGATAACAGATTTGTAGATATGGAGGGCACACAAAGTACATCTTTGAACTTTCCATGTTCAAGCTTGATAGAACCCCTCCCTTTGTCTCGAATTTGACTATTGTTTCCCATCTGAATACTAGGACCATCAAAATAATCCAAGGAAGAGAATGATTCTCTAAATGTAACCATATGATTGGAAGCTCCAAAATCAATGAGAAAGGCATGTGTTGTTGAGAAGCTAGCCTTCAGTGCATGGCATGTCTCTTCATGTTCTTCAGTTTCTTCTCTATGGTCAGCCTTCCTTGCACTAGCAAGTACATCAATGTTATGTTTCTTCAGAAGAACAACCATCTCATCAATTGTTCTTCTTATACAGGAGCTTTCTGGATGAAATCCCCTTCCACAGTAAGAACAAAGGGTCTTTCCTTTTCCATTCTTCTTGCTCATATTTGAACCTGAAGGATCATTTGACTATTCTTTCTCCATGGGAGACACATACTTTTGCTTCCCTTTATCATTCGCTACCTTAGGTCCTCCTGTAACCAGTGCTTGATCTCTGGAAGATTGAATGATCCCCATTTGGATCAACTTATCATGCTCCTGAGTGAGAGATTCAATGAAGGAGTTAAGAGTAGGCATCCTCTAATTTGGAGTAGTAAGCTTCACAAAATGAAATGTTGATACAAATACTGAGTATTCTGCACCAAGTTTTGAGAGAATGGAAAGGATGAGTTGATCATCCTCCTTCTCAACCTTGCACAGGTTCAACTAGAACACTAGATTTTTGAATTTTGTGAAGAAGTCATTTAGTGTTTCAAAATTGTCTGAATGAAGAGAAATCAGCTCATTCTCCAGCTGATAGATCCTTTGATCATCCTTCTTATCAAATAATGAGGCAAGATTATCCCAAATCTTCTTGGGAGTCTTCAATCCATTGATGTGGAGGAGAATATCTCAAGATATTGAGAGGCACACGCATCCATAGGATTCATCAAGCCTATTCAAGTACTTTTATTTGTTAGCATAATGGATTGGATCTGTCTTTGTCTCCATTGTAAGTTTGAAAAGTCTTTTGGATCATAGCTGCATCTCCATGTCCTCCTTCCAATGGTGATAGTTGAAAGGAGTGAGAAGCTCTATTGGAGGGACCATCTAGAATGCAGTGAAGAATATTGAGCTATTGTAGCAAATGCAGTGAAGGAGACTAAGCTGCTTGTAGCAAATGTAGTGAAGAGGACTGATAAACCTATAAATCACACAATAAAACAGACAAAATAAGGTCGACGGTCTGCACTTTTGGAATTTACTTCACACCCAGCATAGTTGATCAATCAATCTTGATAAACAATTCCTTAACTTGGGATATTAAGAGGTAAACTATCCGCTTCTGGTGCAGTACTCGAAGGTGCAATTTTACTCAAAAAAAAAGTTGGATCCAAGTATGAATCTATAGTAGGAGAAGTGCCTTGTCATGTCGAGGCTCTAATACCATATTAAATTGAGCACATAGATCTGTGGACCATTACACAACTCACAAGATAAATCATACAATTTATTCAGCAATTGAAGAATGAAACAGTGCAAAAATGGCTTGCAACTATGAATGCTTTCATTAATCAAAAGTAATTAGATGATTAATTACAATGAAGTACAATGGCTAAAGAGCCTCATGCAATTCAATCCTTGTGAGGAAATTTGAATTGGTTTGACTCTACTCAACTGAAGGTTAACTGACCTTGTCTAAATCATTGTCGAGTTCATCGAAGTTCAAAAGCCAAACTCAAGTGTCTGATTCAATGTTAACTAGTATAATCCAGTGTTAACTAGTCTAACTGATTGAGGTAGGTGAGTAAATGCATCTCACCTACATGCATCCATGCAAACCTAGAGTTAACTGAGTAGAAATTAATGTAGGAAACTATAACTAAATGTAACTGACTCCTAACTGAGCTTGACTAGTCACCAACTAAATTCAACTGATGGAGGTTGGTATCGACACTCTCAATGGATCCTAATTTGTATGGATTGATCTAGGAGGCTCCTAAATGGATGCATGCAAGTGAAATCAGTGGAAGTTGGCTTCAATTAGTGTTCCCCACACTTTAGTAACTGGTACATGTTCCCCAATTAGGCCAAGTTGACCCAATGGTGCTAGTGACTAAAAATAGACTGAAAGGACTCCCAATTTAGACATGACTCCTGATTTAGACATATGACCAATTTGTACAAGGGAAGATTATAATCCTAACACAAGGCATACCGTATTTACGATGGGGTAAACAAGAAGTTTGGTATTTCCATAGATGTTCTTGTTCTTGAAAATAATAAAAATGACGAGTCTATTGATAGACAACTTGATCGTCTAGAGAAATTTACCCATCTAAATAAATATTATGAAGTTGACAACGAAATTCCAAATCTTGAAGGGGAGATACCAATATTCGATCAGGACTAATCTCTATAATTTCCTTTTGAGGCATCAAAACCCCCTCATGAATAAACTCAAGAAGAATAATTTAGGACCACTTCATTTGACAAAGAGATTCAGTTGGATGCTATGATCGAGAGGATTGGAAGATTAAACATTGAATAAAATGAAGCACCAACAACTGATCAACTTGTACCATCACAAAATTTCCTAAATGGGCCATAAAGACACTTGAAATTTTCCATCTGGATGAAGTCGAAAAGATGCAAACAAGGATTTAAATTGGACAATAAGATGGAGGAGAATTAGATAACACATGTGACGACATGGATGTCTTATTTGATTATGAATTGAATTTATTTTCTAACTTTGAACCAAATTCATTTGAAGGGGATGCTACTTGTGATGAGTGGAAATAAGACATGCAAAATGAGTATAATGCACTCATGAAGAATGGAACTTGGAAGCTAGTTGACTTTCTAGTTGGAACCAAACCAATTGGCTACAAGTGGGTTTACGAAAACAAATAGAGATTAGATGACTCACTTGACGAGCATAAAGTGAGGCTTGTGGTGAAAGGCTATGCACAGAAATAAGGAATTGACTATGAAGACATGTTCTTCCCCATGGAAAAATGGGATACCATCAACAACTTATTATCTTTAACTACACAAAATGGGTGGAAAGTCCACTATATGGATGTAAAAACAACTTTGTTGAATGGAGACTTAAAAGAAAATGTTTTCATGTCTCAACCAGAAGGATTTGTTGTGGAAGGAAAAGAACACGAGGTATGTAAGCTCATCAATTCCTTGTATGTCCTAAAACAAGCAGCTCGTGCCTGGCATGGAAATCTAACTACACACTTCTGAATCTAAATTTCCAACATTATAATATTGCTAACCAAACATTAATTGCAAAAGGAGGTTGGAAGATCTGTTGTGTTTCTTGTGTTGTATGTATATGACCTTTTGATGACAGGGAACAATTAAAGTTGTATTTCATACATAAAGAAATATTTGAAACTGGGATCTGAGCTGATAGATGTGTGACACCTTCACTGCTACTTGGGAATTGAAGTGACTCAAAATCCTAAGTACATATTCATTTCACAGAAGAAGTATGTTGGAGAATTGTTGAACATATTTTTCATGATAGAATGAAATATCTCAACTCTAATGGAATAAAATTTGAAGCTTACATCATTTAAAGGAAAAGAATTCGAGGACTCATAGCTTGTAGGAATAATTTTCTACCTTAATACCACCAGACTAGGTATCATATATGTTGTTGGCATCCTATCAAGGTTCATATACAAACCTTCTGAAGAACATTGGTCTATAGCTAAAATATTTCTAAGGTACTTGAAGGCAACTCAACAATTTGGACTCGACTACTCTAAGGTGGATGACTTCAAACTTATAGGCTACTTTGATTTAGACTTTGATGGAAACAAGAGATGGGAGTATCGACTTCTAGATATATAATTAGTCTTGGATCAATAGTTTTCTATTGGATATCACGTAAATAGTTAGTTCCAATAGATTCGATAATAGAGGCTGGATATGTGGTTGTTGTTGAAGCAACAAAAAAAATAGTGTGGATCAAGAATATACTTGAATATTTGTAGGAGAAACAAGATAAATCCACTCCATTATTGGTCGAAAACACTTTTGCAATCAAGTTGTCCAAGAATCCCAAATTCCATGATCAAACCAAAAACATCAACACCAAGTACCATTTTATTCGACATCATGTAGAGGTCAAGATTGATAATCTGCAACCTTGTTCCACGAATGATAAAATTGCATATATCTTGATCAAATATCTTGGAAAAGATAAGTTTGAAAGGTTTAGAAAAATTCTCGAACTTACAAACACCTCTTTGGATTAAGGGGGGTAATTTTTAGACCTAATCCTCAGTATTATGGTCCAAATTGTAAATAATGTAAATATATTTGTCAGTTTAAAAAGGGGAAGATGAGAATTCATGTGGAATCCAACATATCTCTTGGATTTTGAAGTCCAAGAGACATTTGATCTATGTATAAATAAACATCTTAACTAATGAAGAAAATGAATTTGGGAATTACTGCTCTGTCACTCTAAAACCAATAACTAGAAAGAAAATTAATTTGTTATATATATATATTGGTGAAGCTTTTATTCCTTACTAGTAATAAGTCTCCTTAATGAGTGTGGATCAAATTTTAAAATGATCCTTAGGTTAGTTCTATTTTTTTTGTTAAACTCAATTTAAAGATGATGCCTTAAATTATAAATTAATCTACATTCATCAACATAAGTCAATGGTGAAGTTCAATGAACTACAAAGAAAAGTGTGCATGAAAATAAAGTAAAATGTAGTTGTATAATGTAAACAACAATGATTTAATACAAAGAAGTATAAAGCATGGAAACAAAGAAGAAAAATAAAAAAGTAAATAACAAGTATGTCTAGAAAAGATAATGTTTGTTGATATCTTGTCTAATTGCACAACCAAATAACAATAACCTAAACATGTTTGATAATGAGTTGGGATCCCAACAAGTATGATTCTTTTGAAACCATATGGCACCTGTAATGACAAACACATGAAATAAGTGAAGCCTTAGACAATGAGGAATATTTATGGAATCAACATCTATACTGTCTAAAAGGATTCTGTAGACATGATTGTGTTATTGTTTAGGGTATGGAAAAAAATGTATAACCATGTATAGAAATAAAAATATATACCTTCTAAAAAAAGAACAATTGATTTCACCCTAATGCTTGGCATCATAAACCATCCTACCATTATATGCATATGTTAGGCTAGTTGAGAAGTTAAAATAACATGAAATCATATTTTACTTATTGAACTCAAACATACATGTTCTTTTCCCCTCTCTTCTTACTCATGTATCCTTCTCCTCCTTTTATAGAAGGTAGGATGGGCACAACTGAAAATACATAACTGCATCCTAAATTTGTTTAAGAAATAAATTAAGAGAAATATAAGAGTATTTGTTTGGATGGATGGTAGTTGGAAAGTAACATTGGTCAATATGGGTCTAGGTTCCTAGGAAAACTAAGGGCCCCAAAAATCAACTAGTGCGCACATTCCCAAATCCTCAACACAACAAAATTTTGAATCTTATTTAAAAAGAAATTCTTTGTATCATGCATTTTCCATCAATTGAATTGAATTTATTGCTGAAATAGGTAGCAAAGAAAATATATATTTTTATTTTCATTACAGACACACACACACACACACACACTGAAATATAACTATCAAGTGTAGCATCTCCAAAAGTTACAGTCTTCAATCAGTTATGTCTAATCATATTGTTCATTTCCAACCATCAAAAACATCAAAAGTATCTCTAGAATTGTAAAACAAAGAATCTAGTAATCCACTCTTGATAAACAACATGATCCCCATATAAGTAGGAATTTGAATCCACTTATGGATATGATGCACAAGCTAGGTTGTAGTTTTTCCTTAAACTACTAGTAATGTCATAATAAGTTCATTTCCAACCTTATATTTCATTTCCATAATTATAATAAATCCAACATTCAACTCAAGTAGTCATCAACTTGAAACCATTCATCCATCCCCACACCATTCATGTTATAGATACCATTCTCAAAGAAGCTAAAGTATGTTAATGGAGACAACATGTGCATAAGGTAAATAAACGAGGATGGAGTGAAAGAAAATGGGTGAGAGATAACCTTGTTGTCATGCATCTACCTTAAACTATCTATTCCATCAATTTTGGACAACCATAATCATGCAATCGATTGTTATTAACAAGATCAAACTATGAACTATGGTAGAATTAAGACCCTACTAAAACCAACATTTTGTATCCTTAAAACCCTATATCTCTATGATATAATAATGCTGACATACTAACCTATTAACATAGTGTTGTACCTCATTAACATAAGCAAGAACATGCCACTCTACAAGTCCTAAGTCCAACAAATTTGCATCATTGTACTCTTTTTTTTAGTGTGGCTATCCAACAAGCCAATATCATGCAACAAACATACCCAACTACCATAATTTTATCATAAATTCAAGCATGAGAATATAGTGTTGGATTTGGATAACATGGATCCAACACACACACACACACACACACACACACACAGGTGGTTCAAGTAGTGATCCATAATTGTGACTTTTTACTAATTTCAAGCAAGCATCCTAAGTAAATCAAAATTATGTACCTATCACTCATTCAAACTACTCAACAATCAACATCTTCAAATAATTTGAAAAATATATAAAACCCAAAAATATATGCATGCCTATATAAACCAGAAGACACATTTACTTCAATACTTGGGATTGTAAATTATTTGGCCCATCAAATGACATAAAGACAAATACTCAATGTAGGGTTTGAGTTCTCACATAAAATAAACAATTGGATTATTATCCTAGATCCACTATAAACCATCTCCAACATCTGGAGATTCTGAGATAGCCATACAACCTATGTTATTAGAAATGACAAACCATCTCTAACATATGGTGATTGTGATGCAGGGATTTTCGAAGGATGAAAAAAAGAATGATGTAGGGATTTTTGAGGGTCTTAAATTTTGACTCGATTATTCGTCTAGGCTCAAATTTAATAGGAAGTTGTGTTCCAAAGTGTTCAATGAAGTGAATTCTCATATCCTTCTAATCAGACCTTTTTCGACACTTTTATGGCGCCAAATTCCTTCATATAAGCCCTCGAATTTGGGTTGTATTTTTTTTGCAAGATTTTTATATTTGTAACTAGTGGTTATCTAATAGTCTATGCACCTAATCATAAAAACAAATAGATAACTAATGTCACTATAGTTATCTTTTTGTTAGTGTTCATTTTTAGAGTCATGCAATAATTTTCTAAAATTAGCAATTTTTGAAAATCTCATCTTTCAAAAATATCATATAGAAATTATAAGGGGTTGAACCTTCATTGCAATAGTCAAGGTGGATAAGGAATAAAAGATAGTTTTTTTTCATTCTTATGTGTTTTCATGGTTTTTAGATCTCATGAATGAATCAAAATTTATTAGCTATATTAGATTGTGATTCTGAGGAAAAATAAGGACACAAAAGTTAAATTAGTGTGCACATTCCCCTAGCCTCAACACAACAAAGTCTCAAACCTTATCCAGAAAATATTTCCTTGTATGATGCATTTTCCATCAATTGAATTCAAGTTATATCCAAAATAGGTAG
>LPNX010553661.1:117108-179202 GCA_001517045.1 Pseudotsuga menziesii
ATACCACGCCAAAGACACTAGGAATACACTCTTGATAAATATCAATGTAGGCATATTTATTGAAGCAAATAAATCCTCATTATAAGTAGCAATTTGAATCCACTTAGGGATATATCACAATCTAGGTTGTAGCTTTTCCTTAAACTACTAGTAACACCAAAATAACTTCCTTACTAGATTTATATTTCATTTCCATAGTTATAATCAATCCAACATTCAACTTATGTTGTCATCAACTTAAAACCATGCATCCATCACCATGCAAGTTATATATAACCTTTTCAAAGTAGCTAAAGTATGCAAATGGTGACAAAGATGTGCTTAAGGTAAAGAGATATGGATGGAGTGAAAGCAAATGAGTGAGAGAAAACCATGTTGGCATGCATCTACCTTAAACTATCTATGACATCGATTTTGGAAATCTATAATCATGCATTATGTTGTTCTTAACAAGCTCAAGCCCTAAACTATGGTAGCATTAAGAACCTACTAAAACCAACATTTTTTATCCTTCATAATCCTCAAATGCCATGATATAACAATGTTGGAATACTAACCTCTTAACATAGTGTTGTATCTTAATAACATAAGAAAGAACATGTCACTCTATAAGTCTTAAGGCCAATAAAGTTTCATCATTGTACTCTTATATCAAGTGTGGCTATCCAATAAGCCAACAAGCCAATATCATGCAACAAACATACCCAGCCACCACATTTTTCTCATAACTTCAAGCATGGGCATATAATGTTGAATTTGGATAACATGCAATAAAATTATATCACGATATATATATATATATATATATATATATATATATATATAGAGAGAGAGAGAGAGAGAGAGAGAGAGAGAGATGGTTCATGTAGTGATCCATATTATACTTTGAAATTGTGACTCTTTACTAATTTCAAGCAAGCACAAGGTATTTGGATTTGCTTATCCTTATAACATGCAAGTGCAATATTCATTTATGGATAGAAAGCATGTTGGGTGAATCATAATTATGTACATATTACTCATTAAAACTACTTAATAATCACCACACACACACACATATATATACCAAAATCTATGCATGCCTATATAAAGTAGTAGTCACATTTACTTCAAGACTTGGGATTGTTAAGTATTTGGCCCATGAAATGACAAAAAACCAAATACTCAAAGTAGGGTTTGAGTTCTCAAGTAAAATAAACAATTGGGTTGTTATCCCATATCCACTCTAAACCATCTCCAACATATAACGATTATGAGATAACCATATAGCATATTTTACTACAAGAAGCAATATCAAAACCAAAATGGAGAAGGGAGATTTCACATATAATAATTAAGGAGATAGAAAAAACAAGAACAATAGGCTTCGCAGATATAACATGTTTAAATATTCTTCATCAAATCAAAGTTGTTTAAAACATCAAGAATATTTATTTCAACATATTTCATAATGTTTTAAAGCAACCCTATCTCACTAAATTCTAGAATTTGGTAATCCCTCATAAAAAGAAACTAATAGAATTTTTTGGTCGTACCTAATAATTTTTTTAAATGATTAGAGATCCAATAACTACCTCAACTTAATGAAGTTTCAATAACTTCCTTCATTTGTTGTTTTCTATTATCTCAATAAATTAGTAATTGTACACGGAATAATAAGCCATCATCACTTCATTATAGCTTCAATCAAATAAAACCCATGTACAAAGGGATTAGCAATTTGGGAATCCTTCATAATTTTTCAAAATTAATAAAGATCCAATAACTAGTCAAGGTAATTGTATAAGGAATAATGATTCAAATATCACTTCAACATTTTTTTCAAGAATAAAAAGTGTTGTTCCTTGATATTCAAAAAGAATTAAAAGGAAAAAATAACAATTCAGTGATATAGAGTATCATGTAAGAGCTGTAAGGTGCTGACTCTCTGTCAGAAAGAGAAGAAATTACATCAGCCATAACAAAACAAAGATTGCAGGATCCTCCAAAGGCCCAAGTAGACCAGAAACAAGCAGGAAACAAGATTCCCACTCCATTCTCAACCAATAAAACTTATCTGTATAGTCCATAGAGAGCACACTGAACCCTAAATGTTTATCCCTAGAAGCACAAGAGAAGAGAAAAAGACCTCAACCCAAGGGGATTCCAAAAGATAGTCTCAACCAAGGTACCAAGAATACATAGTGGTTAAGAAATTCAATACTCAAATATTTACATATAGAAAGATGAGTAAGCCACTCAAAAACAAAAAAATCTCTTTAAAATAAATTAAGGATCCTCCCCCAATAACCTCTCCTTCTAAAAATTCCGAGAAGTAGATAAAACCCAACACCAAAGCAAGTGCTTCCTTTGATAATCCATTAGCACTCATATTGTGCTTCCTATAGACATGATGAAAGTTTAAACAAAGGAAGGAGTCCTTCATTAAAGGAAATTTCAACTCAAAATGGGCCTCCTAAAAAAAATTAATAAAATAATAGTTAAAATAATAAAATAATATTTATTAATTTTATTGGAACAAAATAAAAAAACTACTTTTTGTTTGTATTTTCGACATATCTCCCCGTGTTTTTACTCAAATTTCGATCAGGAGAGCTCGTTGGATGTGGAATTTAATTCCGCATCCAACGAGCTCATCCGATCAGAATTTGAGTAAAAACACGAGGAGATATGTCGAAAATACAAACAAAAAAGTAGTTTTTTTTATGATACCTATCCTCAAATTTATATTAAAAATGTGTTTACGACCTATACGGTATTTCAAATTTAAAGCAATTTCATTGGCTAACACATGATGACATGGAATTTGAATCTGATTTAAAAGGCCCATTTTGAGTTGAAATTTCCTCTAATGAACCTCAGTGATACGGTCACACCAATGTTACAGATCCAGTGTCGAAAGACCAGCCACAGAAGTTGTCCAGTTTATTATGACCAATGAGTCTCCAAAAAATGAAGGGTAGGAAGACCAATAACGACAACAAATACCAGTAGAGCCTAGAGAGCTAGCAATTCAACTCTAGTATTAGTGCTGGACCACAACCCATTTTAATATGGAAGTAATGCTTATGACTGATCAAAAGTGTGAATCCAACAACTCCAATATTATATGCAGTAGCACCATCGAAGAATCCTGAAGGGTAGTTGATAATAGGAGCAACTCCTATAGCTTGAAGAGATTTTTTTGAGCAGGCCACATGATAGGACTTTACCTGATCAAGAATTCTATAACAAACTGAATCTATATACAGTCATGGTCCTCAAAGATATAGTAGTTCTGGGAAAACCAGATATTCCAGATATAGAAGAAAGGAAGGTGGAGTTGGTCATGATCAAGCTTAGTCCAACAGTTTAAGTTATCCATAAGTGTAAGTTCCTCCCAAGTGAAAATCATCTTAAATAGTGAGGCGAGTGAGGCTCTCACAACCTGTGAAAAAGAGAAGGTAACAAAGACGTGATCCATAATTTCATAATCCAACTTGCATAAACATCATCGATTTGAACCATTAAAGCCCTTTTTAGTCATATTTTCCCAAGTTCTTGTGTGATTCTCTAAACATAGAGAAATAAAACATTTAAGTTTGATCGAAATGTGCTAGTACCATAACTGCTTATATTTCCAACCAATTAATTTCTCCAAGTTTGATGATATAATAAGATCATAAGCTAGTTTGGTAGAGAAATCATCGTTATTTGTATTATGTATCTAGAGTAACTTATCCTTCTTGCCTGATAGTCTAATTCCTCTGTGGGATCAGCCACTAATGTATTAGGACCATTCTACCTTCCATTCACCGTTAAGGTCTAGATCTTTCAAAGACAAAAAGTAGGATATTTGGGAAGAGGTGCCTTCACCCATGCTGCGAGCTTGATTGAGAGAGTAGATGCCATAGGGTGAAAACACGAAGTTGCTATACAATTTGTTTAGAATCAATCACACTGAAAATTCAAGATCATCACAATAACAACGAAAAAAAATGTAAAAACTCACAGGGATGTTCCTTGCACTGTCATCTTCAAAAGGGTAGTTTTGGTTTGTATGATAAGAGTCACATTTGAAATAAAATGGGAGGACACAAACATGTGTCAATAAGGGACCATTTTTTAAACATATGTTCAATTTTGAAAAACAAATAGTGTTTAGGTCTGAAAATCCTCAACATATAGTCCATTGCAAAGTACAATATGTGTATATTATGAACGTACATTTGGTTTGCATAAAATGAATAACCATCTGTAAAAAAATAAAGGGCACACAAGTCACTCATTATCCAAACCTAAGAATTTAAAGTATATGTCGTTGGTTCCCATCAAGTTTTTCCCCTTATATGTCCATAAAAAAATTTAAAAATAATATGAGTACGAAGCTAATAGAATTCTCTAAACCTCTTGTGTTTACGTCAAGGTGAAATTCCTAAGGGGGATATGGGTTTGAGATGGTTTAAATTGAAAAACATAAAATTTTGTAGTTTTTTTGTCAAAAAATAGGCAAAAAGTGTATACCAACTTTGTGTTCTCACCCCATAATAATTGAGATGATCACGTAGTTCCCCAGAGGGTACATAAGTCATATCTAGGCATGCAATATGGTCAATACCCAGTTGAATCAAATTTTGATTTCCAACTCTCCAACCCAGAACTCTACTAATATATGAGAGTACTCGTATAAATCCATTCCAGTAGTGAGAGGTGCACTGAACAGAAAATATTTTCCGGTGCAACCAACAATCTATAGGAGTATCTTTTAGATACTTATCCTGTATCGCTTTATTCCAAAGACCTTTACTCCTAAGAACAATCCACAAGCTCTTAAGCCTGAGAGAGATACCGAACCACTCCATGTTTTTAATATTCCAACCTCCATAAGAAAAGAGCCTTGAGATAGTATGCCAATCAACTAGATGCATCCCGTGTTTGTTTATGGTGACAGCCCACGGGAAGGAAAAAATACATTGACGGAGTCTACTCAATATAGATTTAGGAATATTCTCCAACGAGAACCAATATACAGGGATACTAGTCAGGACTATCCTTATAAGTATTAATCAACCCCCGATAGATAAGAATCTATAAGACCAATTACTAATCCTTTTCTCAAAAATTTTAATAATCCATATCCATTCCTTTAGACCATAACTCAAGGGTTTAGTCCAATAACCCAAATATTTAAAGCCAGATTCAATAGGATCCATTTTAAAGGGAAGGATAGAGGAAATGCATCTTATTACCTCCTCATTTAAGTTATTGAAGATACAAGATGATTTTTCCAGGTTGATACACATTCTAGAGGCCGAGAAAAAGAGATCTAAATCGTCCTTATAAGCTTCCCATTCCTCCAAACTACCATTTCCAAATAATACCACATCATCCAAAAAGAGTAAGTGGGTTATGGCTAGTGTGGGAGATAGACATATACCTTGAATTTTCCCAATTCTATTTGTTTCCCCAATAAGAAGACTAAGCCCTTCTATCACTAGGAGGAAGAGAAGAGGTGATGAGTGTCAAGTACATAAATGCATCTAAAAAGAAAATAAATCAGTGTAGTTATCGACAATAAAAATGAGAATCTAGGATGAGTTAAAAGAAGTATATGATGTTATTCTCAAAAAAAATCCCAATGGGAAGATCCACACATCCCTCAACACCCCTTGGAAGAAAATCAGAGAAGAATTTATGATCATTTAGGTTTGTTTCTTAAATATGGTTTGAGACATAGAAAACAAATATGACCATTAAAAATGACATTTTTTTCGTTCTATCACATTTCTTAGACATTTTTTTTATGCGAAACGAAAGTACCTATCCTGTTTCTAGTGACATAGCACAGAATATTGAAACTACATATATTGTCCTCCAACATTTTCTTTCAACATCAGATCCTTGCTATGATAATGCACACAAGATTAAACATTGTGATGCAAATATCAATTCATCCAAAACCATAGCCATCAATCTCCTACCCAAGACAAATATGATTTGCCAAGGAACACTATTAGTAGAGTACAGTTTTTGAGTCAAGTTTGGGATACAAATAATGGGAAAGGTAATTAGAATTAGAATCAACCTCGAAGGATTTAATTATATTCCCACAACATTCCAAAAATATATTGTTTTAAATCAATGCAAGAATTTATGTTTGAAAAGAGTATGATGAAAATTGTGGTACGGATTCAAGCATAATGGGACACCCATGCTTCTATGAAATCCATGAGTTAGCAAGGAAACAATTGAGAAATGCACTAATAGATATGGATGATATCCATTGATCAAGCCCTCCAAACCATAAAAATACCAATTATACAATGTAAAGAGTCATAACTAAGACAATAATGAGAAGAAAACACTTGAGAAATGCATCTATGGCTATATATGGTAGTCATTCAAGCCCTCTAAACCATAAAAATATCAATTTTACAATGCAAAGCATCACAACTAAGACAACAATGACAAGAAAACACTGTAGAAATGCACAATACGGCTATAGATGGTAGCCATTCAAGCCCTTCAAACCATAAAAATAAAAATTATACAATGCAAAGGGTCATAACTAAGACAATAATGAGAAGAGAGATTGATAACTAAGGTGATTTATTCCATGTGCAAAGCATATCTCCTTTCCAATGTTGGACTTTGGTGCCAAATCCATCATCGGTTTGACCTCCAAGAGCAAGTTGAGGGATAAAGCATATAATCGTGTCAAAATGCCTCCAAAACAGACTACATATGCTATGTAGTATGGGTATAATATGGAGATCACATGTTACTCACATTTATTAAATTGAGCACATAGATCTATGGACAAACACACAAATCACAAGATAGATCACACAATTTACTCAGTTATTGAAGAATGAAACAATGCAAAAATGGCTTGCAGCTGTGAATGCTTTTCATTAATCAAAGAGTACTTAGATAATTAGTTACAATGAAGTACAATGGATAAATAGCCACAAGCAATCCGAATATGCATCAAGAAATTCGAATTGATTAGACCCTACTTGACTGTAGGTAACTAAGACCTTGTCTAAATCATTATCGGAGGATTCAAGGGTTAATTGACCTTGTCTAAATCATCAACGGAGTTCATCGGAGTTCTAAAAGACAACTAAAGTGTCTAATTCAGTGTTGATTGAATCTAACTGACTGTGGTAGGTGAGAAATGCGCCTCTCTTGCATGCAACCATGCAAACCTAGCGCTAATTGAATGTAGAGGACTAGAACTGAATGTAACTGACTCCTAACTTAGCTTGACTAGTCGCCAACTCAACTCAACTGACCTTGGTTGGTATCGACACTCCTAGTGGCTCCTAAATTGTAGGGATTAGTCTAGGAGGCTCCTAAACTGATGCATGCAAGTGCAATCAATGGTAGTAGGAATCAATTAGTGTTCCCCACACTTTAGTAACTAAAACATGTGCCCTAATTAGGCCAAGTGGAACCAATGGTGCTAGTGACTAAAAATAGACTGGATGGACTCCCGATTTAGACACGACTCCTCATTTAGACATATGAACAAATTGGACAAGGGAGGATTAATAATCCTAACACCCCCCCTAAATTCTAACTTGGACAATCTGTGGGCCCTGGTAACTAAGACCATAGGTCACCCATTACATCAAGTAAAATAAAGTAACTGCTCAATACAAGGATTTGGGGAAAAAACCACATGGGAAAAAATACCCCCCTCTATCTAAGCAGGTAGAATTAGGATTGAAGTTTGAAAAAATTGAAAATATGTTGCCGCAATATTCATCTCTATGAGGTAGCGAAGAAGCATGGATGGTGTGTTGTGCACATGTATTCTGGGACCTGGCATGTAGACTTCTCCTTCTTCTCCAAAAATGATGATGGAAGGAAGGAGGAATGTAACCTTTGTCTATTGCTGGATGAAGAGGTGTATGATCATATCTATTCTTCTGAATGTAGTGAGACTAAGCCCTTTCCATGTAGCATATTATAGGGAGTCTATTGCATCTCTCTGAAGGAGGTAAGATTGCATGGCATAACGCAAGGGTCTTTCCTTTCTGAGTGTCAGGTGGGTTTCTAGTCATCTTCCTAGCTTCCAGTTTGGAAGTAGGGACTGAATCTAGATCTGAATCACCCTGAATCTCAATATCATAAACTGATAAAGATGGATCTGCAATACTAGTATAAGCTGCAAAAGAAGTAGATGAAATTATTTTACCTTCCCTTGCAAGTGGCTATTGAGAGTGCACTGATTTTGAAGGGGACATGAAATGCGAGAAATCATATGCTTTTGAGGCATGATTTGCAACACCCTTCGCTATGATGTTCCTAGTAGAGAAATCTGTGATCTCCACTGAGTCAAGAACAAATATCACTCGCTTTGGAGATCCGGTATGGGTCATATGGTAGACAGAGAACATGTTTGAAGCTACGGAGGGAACAAATAGCACATCTTTGAATCTTCCATGTTCAATATTAATAGAGACCTTCCCTTTTGTTTGGACTTTACTATTATTTCCCATATGAATACTAGGACCATCAAAGGACTGAAAAGAAGAGAATGATTCTATGGATGCAATCATATGATTGGAAGCTCCATAATCAATGAGGAAGACATGTGATGATGAGAAGTTAGCCTTTAGTGCATGGCCTTTCCTTTGGTGTTCTTCATCTTCTTCTTCAAAGTCATCCTTCCTTGTGCTTGCAAGTGCAACAACATTATGTTTCTTCAAAATAAAATCCATTTCATCAAGTTGTATTTTCATACAGGAGCTTTCTGGATGAAATCCCCTTCCACAATAAGAACAAAGGACCTTGCCTTTGCCATTCTTCTTTCTTCTCTTCGACCCTGAAGGATCATTTGACTACTCTTTCTTCACAGGAGACTCATCTCTTTGCTTCCCTTTGTCATTCACTACCTTATCTCCTCTTGCAACCAGAGCTTGATCTTTGGGAGATCGAATAATCCCCATTTGGATCAACTTATCATTCTCATAAGTGAGAGATTGGATGAAAGCATCAAGAGTGGGAATATTCCAATTTGGAGTGGTGAGCCTTACTGTTTGGAAGGTTGATACAAAGACCGAGTAGTTTGCATTGAGCTTTGTGAGAATGGAAAGGATGAGATAATATTCATCCTTCACAACTTTGCATTTCTTCAACTGGTATATCAGGTTCTTGAATTTTGTGAAGTGGTTAAGGATGAAGATCAACTCATCCTCGCCATTCTCACAAAGCTCAATGCAGACTACTTAGTCTCTGTATCAACCTTCCAAACAGTAAGGCTCACCACTCCAAATTGGAAGATGCCCACTCTTGATGTAATGGGTGACCTATGGTATTAGTTACCAGGGCCCACAGATTGTCCAAGTTAGCATTCAGGGGGGGTGTTAGGATTATTAATCCTCCCTTGTCCAATTTGGTCATATGTCTAAATCAGGAGTCATGTCTAAATTGGGAGTCCATCTAGTTTATTTTTAGTCACTAGCAGCATTGGGTCCACTTGGCCTAATTGGGAGCACATGTGTTTGTCCACAGATCTGTGTGCTCTGATACCATATTAAATTGAACACATAGATCTATGGAAAAACAAACAACTCACAAGATAGATCACACAATTTACTCAGTTATTGAAGAGTGAAACAGTGCAAAAATGGCTTGCAGTTGTGAATGCTTTTCATTAATCAAAGAGAAATTAGATAATTAATTACAATGAAGTACAATGGCTAAATACCCATAATAAATTTGAATTGATTAGACTCTACTTGACCATAGGTAACTAATACCTTGTCTAAATGATTATCAGAGGACTCAATAGTTAACTAACCTTGTCTAAATCATCACCGAAGTTCATCAAAGTTCTAAAACACAACTCAGGTGTCTAATTCAGTGTTGTCTAAGGCTAACTGACTATGGTGGGGGATAAATGTGCCTCTCCTGCATGCATCCATGCAAACCTAGCACTAACTAAATGTAGAGGACTAGAACTGAATGTAACTGACTCCTAACTTAGCTTGACTAGTCACCAACTCAATTCAACTAACCTTGGTTGGTATCGGCACTCCCAGTTGCTCCTAAATTGTATGGATTGGTCTAGGAGGATCCTAAAATGATGCATGCAAGTGAAATCAATGGTAGTAGGCCTCAATTAGTGTTCCCCACACTTTAGTATCTGAAACATGTGCCCCAATTAGGCCAAGTGGACGCAGTGGTGCTAGTGACTAAAAATATACTGGATGGACTACCTATTTAGACATATGCCCAAATTGGACAAGGGAGGATTAATAATCCTAACAACATTGATATAAAACTTGTGTAGTGTAGAGAGGAGGGATTATATTAAGTAAACAATTCAATCCTCTAGAATCATAGTAGCAATGTAGAGGGTAAACCCACCACTCATCCTCAAACCTCCATAAACAAAACTCAAGAAACTTCTCAAGATTCAAATCAAAGTGCACGTATCTACTAGGATAAATTATATCAAAGTATGAGCTTTCCCTCACCATTGGACCAAGATTTAAGGTCACAAAAGCTCCACACAAAACCACACACAAAATATATTCAAGTGAAGTGTTAATGTGAAATAGTCAAAGATGGATGTTTCCCTTTTCAATTCCATAAATTACAATGTAAATCTCATTACAATTATAACAATGACATCACCAAGTTTATAGTTTGGATGGATCTCATTCATTATTAATCATGAGGAAAAGTCTTAGGTCTTGACCTTATCCCTTTACAACTGTAAGCTTAAAATCACTTAGGAATTGAGGTCTTATGTTCTTCACTATAATAGTAAAAAATGACCTTCGTGCACACACCAAAATAACCATTTGTAATTGTAGGTATACCATATCACAATGTAAGTAGAGACGAGGAACCATGAACTTGTAAACCATCATTAAGAAGACCATGCAATATTTCCACTAGTCTTGTATTACTATTTCACATGTATTTTATAGGTATCATTACAACCAATTTGAGTGAAATCATAGATTTGTATAATCATCACAAAAAATTTCATAACCATAACATCATCATTACCATGAAACCATCACAAGCATCATCACCAACTGAACACCAAATATAAACTCAAATAAACATGAACAAAGAATCATAATGAACAAGTCTACCATAACCACATAAGTCTTATCACTATGGTGCACACTAGCTAGTCAACCCATTAATACTTTGTTTAGGATATCATCAACCAAAAAATTAAAACAATGGAAGGTCAAGTAATTCAAGTGGTTAAGGTGGTTGATTTAGCATTAAGAACAAGGACATTTTGCAATACTGTGATCATATTTAGTTAAAACCGAAAAATGGGTAAATGAAATCCTTCTTTTACTTCTTATATATTTTTATGTTACTAATTGAGGTGTATGGAGGAATTACATGATCCATTGGCCTAAGGTTCACAATAGCTTTAATACTTCATATGCGAACTTTGTGAGTTTTTCATCCAACTCTACCTCAATCATATATTCAAAATCTCATCTTGACATTTTCTTTTATATTCAAAACTATATAGGTTTTGATTACAAAATCAGAGAAACATTTACTCTTTTTTTATACCAACTGTTACAGCTGATTTTACCACACATGGTGGATCACACCTTTATGGCCTTCCCTATCCCTCTGCAGACTCTTTAGACCCCATGGACCATTTTTGTACCTTTTATGTTTCCAAGATCATCCCTAAAAACATGCATTATTTGCTATACACAACTTTTAAACCGATTCTCTCGTATATACGTGGATTTGACCCTTAAACCTGCGTACATCAGGATGTGTGCAAAAGGCCAAATATTTTTGGAGTTTTCCTTGATGTGGATTCGAGTCACTTGTCTCTTGGCCTTCCATATGCCTTGAGATCACTTGGATTTGACCTTCCATTACCCCATTGAAGCACTATATAAGGAACCCTTTGGATACATTGAAGAGGAGGAATTGAAGAGCAAGAAAACTATAGTCCATTGTTGCTGGAGCTTATACTTGAGTCTGCATCCCTTTGTCCCTTGGAGCACTTTGTGTTCTTCCTAAGCTTGCCTTTGCTTGTGAGCTTGCTATCAAGAGATGGAGGATTGAAGTGGTGGAGGCCCAGGTGGAGGACTCAGTTTCTCCGATTCACAGATGTGCCGACAGAGGTTGTCACTATTGTAATCTCTGTTTTATATTAATAGAAATATCTTTTCCTGTCCAATAATGTGTATTTAAATGAGTATTGAATCCATGGATGATTTTAAATGCTTATATGTTATTGATTATATATGCTAGAGTAGGTCTAACACAATCATATATAGCATGCTTGTCTTATTTACTAAATGTTGAGAGAGAAAATTACTTATACAAGCGAGAGTGGAAAAGCTCAACGGGGATCTACATCAACCGTCTGGAATAAGGTATGTGTCGAGATCCTTTAGTGTTAGATGTTTGGTTTCTCTTGCATATTAGAAAGGATTGATTTCTGCAGTTACTCTGTCTGTTGTGGTACCGCAAGCCATAGGAAGTTTTCTTCGTAATAGAATTGGCGACCATACTGGGGACATTCTTTGTTTTTCTTTGGGGTTTGGGGGCACAATGTGCTTGATATTCTTGACTTGCTCTTTGTTTCTCCTTGTTTATGTGTTGCATTTTATAGTATTTTCATCCATTGACACTCCCCTTTATTGGTTTGAACCTTGGATTTCTTTTTACCATTGTCTTCTCTATATACGCAGGTTTTTGGCCAAAAGTTGCGTATACATGCAGGTTTTTGACCAAAATCTGCGTATACATGTAGATTTTTGGCCAAAAGTTGTGTATATACACAGCTGTTATTTAAACAGTCATGTACATACTCCCTTTTGGTGAGTTTGATGTTGTGGGAAGTTGTTGGGTGGGTTGTGAGTGTGGTTGGGTCTTCCTTGGTTCTGATGTTGTATGTTGGATGCTTCTTTTGTGACCAGAGACCGCTTTTTCATTGATTTTTCTTTGAAAGTAGTTTTAGTCATTTATGCTTTTTGTTTTATCATTAGTGCATCACTCTTTTTTGTCTCGGTGTCTAGCTGGGCTTGTTTTTTATACTTGCTGCAGAGACTAAGAGTTTTAGATGACTTTTATTGCATTTTTCATTCTTTTATATTGAAAAATACAAAATAGTTGCACTCTTAGTTGCATCTTAGATATGGATTTGAGGAGGTACTTGCATTAGATTGATTGGATGATATTTTTATTTAGGATTTCATATAGGAAGGATTGCATTGGCATTCGGAAAGGATTATATATTTATGCATCTCATGTAGTGGCATGCCCTACTTTTCATTTGACAAAGATTGCACTTAGCTTTGTTTGTTATGGTGTGCATATTGACTTCACTGTTGAGTCATAACTTCATTAGTTGCACGATCATTTCCTTTGAGTAATTACAGCCAATTAAAATCAACGCATAATAAAATGAACTACACATTTTTCTTTTATAGGGTTCACCAACAAGATTAGGATTTAGAGTCTTGGAATAGTTCATTGTAAGTTAATTTTCCAAGACTACTGAACACAAACACTTAGGTTTCTGTCCATGTGAGAGTGTGAAATTCCTTTATATAATTAGTGTTTCTCAAGATCCTCCTCTTACAAGGGATTTAAGCACAAGGCAGTGTGAGCGGTTATGATTGGGATGACCCATGGTTGTAACCGAGTAACAACCGAGATATTTCCAGGATTGTATTCTTATCTGGGGGCTCTTTCAAGAGTTTTGGGCTTTGCTACCCTGCCCATACGGTCGATCTTTCCTACGACTATCCATTTGAGCATTGGTTATATTGGGGTGACCTTAGTTTCCTTACCTAGGTATCATAGGGGGTACTTGCAGAGGTTATTATGTAGGTGTCCTAGCTAGGTAGAGGTCGGACAACACAGTCGCTTTATGCGTTGAAGCTGAGGGCCACTATAGTTGGTTACATACCTCTTCTTGTAGTGTATGGGAGTTTCGAGCCTCTCCTAGGTGAGACATACCTATTGCATTCGGGAGCTCACATATCCTCCCCTTGGTTTTCTTGTATTTTGGCTGTAGATTTTCTTAGGAATGTGTTCTTTGTGCGCTAGTTGGCCTTTGGGATCGCGGTTACTTGAGTATATTTATGCTCTCTTGAGTTTGGGTCCTTTTATATTCGGCATTCCTAGTATCCTATCACCTGTCCTTAGTCCTAGTACGGACCCTGGTGTCGGACTTGGGGGCATCACAGCCCCTTACTGTGCTCATAGTTTGGGAGTGGTCACATTTCTCACTCTACTCCATTTGTGGAGGATGTTGATTCCCTTCTCTCGGTCTTTACACCAGTGGTCACCCTCACAGGGGTGGTAGTGGATGTGTGAACGTTGGGTCTACACCTTACTTTCCTCATTATGTCCCATCATTCACCGCATTGTTTCCTTTGGGTGCCGTTGTCATGATCATTCCTCCCTATATCCTATAGTTTGGATTCTTTATTAACTATTTTGGGTTGTTTTTTACTAATATGGTTGTCGTGTAGTGTCCATTTTTTGTACACTCTCTCCAAGGTTCTGACCCATTCATTCCTATCACAGGTATTATGTCTGAACTGGCGTATAGGTTAGGATTTCACATCTGCTTGCACTTATGCATTGCCTTATGACCATTCCATCTTAACCTTAGGTACAAACCCATTCCATGGTATCACAGAAATTTCATGCTGTTGTTAGAAGTGGTACTATGTGAATGGTAGAGATTTCCTATACATGGGTGTCCTAATTAGCTCACTTTTTGCATTTGGTACCCATTCTGTGAGTCCTCTCTTAGGTCCAGGAGTCCCTTTTAGTCCCACCATGTCCTTGAGAAAGAGATTCATACTCCTCTTAAACTTTATGTTGGCCTTTGCCCATGACTCCCTTATGTCAAGTTGTAATTGCATTATCATGAGTTTTTTCTGCCTCATTGAGCCTTATGCCAGCTTCCCTGACTTTGATTATCATCCATATAGCCCGAGCTTGTCTCATGTATAGCCATGCAGAGCCATTTTATATATCCCTTGCATCTTGATTCCCCATTTTTACTGGGAGGGGACTTTCCCTCGAGTGTCGTTATCCTACACATGTGTTGTTGCATTGAGCATAGGTATGTTCCATTGCTTGGAACTAGTTTGTTTTCCTATTGACACTCTCTTCTCCTAGTCTGTAACTATAAAGCATTTTTATTCTTTTTCAAGCTTTTCAAAATATTTGAAAAAGTCCAAAAAAATAAAAAAACCAAAAATTCGGACAAGAAAAGATATTATCTTTGGCAACAGTTGAGTCTTGTCGCCTTCAAACATAACACTGTATATCACATCCGTTGGTTGGGTTAATAGTTTGACTTTAGGAGCTGTACTTGTTTCTCTGAGTTTATCTCCACTTACTGGTTAATATTCCAGTCCTTATGGAGCCTCTATCGATGCCTCCTGGGTCGCAGAGATGTCCCAGTTTTGTATATCGAGTCTATGCTGCCTACATTCAGTCACCATTTGCCTTTATGCTCTTGTTAGAAGGAAGTTAAAACTTGAGTCGGCCATTCCTCAATTCTCTTGACTTTGCATGTTGGCCATTCCTGGTACTGATACTAGTTCGTGCACTTTATGATCGAGTCCTTCCACATTATATAGCCTTGCTGAGTACCTCGTTTTGGATGATGATGGATGCATTAATTCCCTCCTTCTAGTGGATTTCATCCCATCGACTTCAGATCATTTATTCTGGGATAGGAATCTAGAGTTATTTTTGAGTGCTTTCAAACTTGCAATCATTAGTGGCAAGTTCTCTCGCCATTGATAGTTTTGGGAATACATCATTGTCCCCTAATCGATGGATCCTCTCAAGTGTTTGACCTCAATACATTTATTCACACTTGTTAGTTTGCACTCTAGTACCTTGATTCCCATTTTCATTATCAGTGGGTGATCTCGCATCTGTTAACGATATACATCAATGACCGATAATCAGATGATGGACTACTATGTTTGACCTCGACACCTTTATTCGCATAGTAGGACATGTACTCATAGTAGATTGTGTAGAAGACCTTCTAGATTGGTGGAATTTCATATATGCTACCTCCTTGACCATGCCAGTGTTCATGAGATTTCAGCTCTTGTGACTTGATTCTAGTTTATGTCAGATGTTTCCAACCATTATGGAGATCTTGATCCATTATATATCTTTATCCTTCATGGAGATCATGATCCTTCGTATATATTCATCATGGAGATTCTGATCTATCTATATTGTACATGGCGATGACCACACATGTCATATTTTGTATCATGCCTATTCATGGCCATTGTACTCTTATGTATCTGGGATTGCTATATCTACTTGTAGTTATGTGCAGAGTTTGATCATTGTATTGTACTATTGGATGGTCGGTTCTTCCACCTGGTCCTTCATCACTCCACTTCTAGGATGGACTTATAATGTATTTCGGCCATCGTATGACCCCTCTGACCTCACACATTAGGGGGCATCTGTTACAGCTAATTTTACCACACATGGTGGATCACACCTTTATGGCCTTCCCTGTCCCTCTACGGACTCTTTAGACCCCATGGACCATTTTTGTACCTTTGATGTTTCCAAGATCATCCCTAAAAACATGCATTATTTTCTATATGCGACTTTTAAACCTATTCTCGCGTATATACGCGGATTTGACCCTTAAACCCGTGTACATTGGGATGTGTGCAAAAGGCCAAATAGTTTTGGAGTTTTCCTTGATGTGGATCCAAGTCAATTGTTTCTTGGCCTTCCATATGCCTTGAGATCACTTCGATTTGACCTTCCATTACCCCATTGAAGAACTATATAAGGAACCCTTTGGATACATTGAAGAGGAGGAATTGAAGAGCAATAAAACTATAGCCCATTGTTTCCAGAGCTTATACTTGAGTCTGCATCCCTTTGTCCCTTGGAGCACTTTGTGTTCTTCCAAATATTTCCTTTTCTTGTGAGCTTGCTATCGAGAGATGGAGGATCAAAGTGGTGGAGGCCTAGGTGGAGGACTCAGTTTCTCTTATTCGCAGACGTGCCGACAGAGGTTGTCACTATTGTAATCTCTGTTTTATATTAATAGAAATATCTTTTCCTATCCAATAATGTGTATTTAAATGAGTATTGAATCCATGGATTCTTTTAAATGCTTATATGTTATTGATTATATATGCTAGAGTAGGTCTAACACAATTATATATAGCATGTTTTCCTTGTTTGCTGAATGTTGAGAGAGCAAATTACTTATACAACCGAGAGTGGAAAAGCTCAATGGGGATCTACATCAACCGTCCAGAATAAGGTATGTGTCGAGATCCTTTAGTGTTAGATGTTTGGTTTCTCTTGCATATTGGAAAGGATTGATTTCTGCAGTTACTTTGTCTATTGTGGTATCCCAAGCCATAGGAAGTTTTCTCTGTAACACCAACTTGTAGTTCTCTTATACCTCAAATATAATTGCCACTTTCATTGTATAAGTAGTAAAAAAAAATGTGATAATTAAAAAAATCAAAGGTATAAAAAATTGTGGGGGAACTTGCACACTGAAGAGAAAATTCCCATTACAAATTTGAATAGCAAAGAAATATTTATCTCTAAATTAATTGGTTGTTTTTATTGATAATATAATGAGTAAGAAATGAGATGGGAAATCTTATTATATGAAAAAGAGATAGAGATAGAACTACTAGCTTAAGTCTCAAGTTGCTAAGAAAAGTTACAATGCCTTTCTTAATCATTTCCTTGTCCTTTTCCCTCCCATGGCTCTTGTGACTTGTTTTAAATTTCATTGATGACCTTCTATTGGTTTTTTGGACCATTCCTTATCCCTTTCTCTCTAATGATTTTTATAGAGATATTTCAAGTGATATTTTAGAATTTTCTTTAACCATCAAATCATTTTTCATTGGTGTTTCTTGGACCTGTTTTTGGTATAAGGAAATTTTTTAGGATTTATAATTTTCTTGAAGTATATAAAAATTGGTGAATCTTACTGATTATCAGATTTTCAATGATAATATTTTTTAAAAATTATTCAAAAATTTAAGGATTTTATATAGTTTTTTGGACAAATTTGACATATTTAGAGGAAAAAAGATTCACGTATCGAATAGGGGTGAATCATTTTGGAAAAAAAATGGAAATTTGTGAATCATTTTTTGGAAAAAATCCTCGAAAATTAGCAGATGGGATAAATTTCACCCCTAAAATTTTCCCTGCTTGGCTTTCTCCTTCCAATGTCTCCTCATTTTTTTACAATGATGTTTTTTACATTATTTGTTTATCAAAACACCTTCCATCGAGGTTTCTTGAACCTTTCCTTGACCCTTTCCTTTGAATCCCCCTTCTAAGCTTATTTTTTATGAAAATGTCCATGAGATCACCATCCATTAGGTGTTTTTGGACCTTTCCTCACACCTTTCCTTCTGATAGCATTTTCCAATATTATTTTTTACTTCTTTTATAAACTCTCTCTAACCATTAGATCACCTTCCATAGGGGGTTATTGGACCTATTTGTCTCTTTGGTGCTTATTACAGTCTTTCATGACCTTTTCTTTGCCATTTTCCTCTAATGCTTTTTTCCAGTCTTATTTCCAATGACATTTTATAAAACCTCTAGACAACTCATAACCATTTTTCATCAAGGTATACCCCTATTACTTAAGGTAAATATATTACTTCAAGTAAATATATTCAAGGTCAATTGCCCTGTTCTATCCTAGCCTAGTATGTGGGGTTTTCCAATAAAGTTTCCAGAATAAACAAATTTTAGTGTTTGCAGTGAAGGTGAGGAAGTTGGTAAAAATGATGGACTCATAATCATCATTTTGAATTGATGGAACCTTATTGTATGTTGTGCATTGTACATTTTGATGAAAATGTACAACCCCACATTGAAATGATTGTTTTCAGTTGCTTTTATTTTATTGCATCTCTTTAATCTTGTTATTATATTTATTCATGCACATACAAATATAAAATGTTATATCAATCTTCAAATTAGATGTTTTATACAAATTGAGAAAAAAATATTTAAATCTAAATATGCATCTTAGCAATTCAAAGTGACATGTTTAGAATCAAAATTGACATTTTTGAAATAAAAAAAAAATCGTACTTTCAAAATCCAATATTACAGTTTAAAAAGACTAATATTCACACTCTTAAAATCAAAATTCACATTTTATTAAGCTAGATTCTTAGTCCTATTTCCTAACTTCAATAAGTATTATCTACATCACCTTTCAAACTACCTTATTATAATATCATATGCCCCTTCACTTCTTCCTACTATATTAGTCCCTGCCGCGGCTTAGCAGGGACTCTTGTAATTGGCTTGCCGCCGTTTTTACAAAATTGCACAAAAATCAAAACAAAATTTTATCATTTATCGTAAGTTTTTGTTGCAATATGTTCCTAGCATGCTTTTTAGACCAATAAAAATTTTTAAGGCATTATTTGGCCTCATATCGAGGCCAATTTATATTTTGTGCTTTTCAACTTAGGGTTTAAACTACGGATAACAACATAGGCATATGTAACAGGGTTTTCAAGATTTTCATTTTGGTTAATGCTATCTCCAACTTAGCATTAGTTTACAAGCATAAAATTTTAGCCTCATTATGCTTCATTTCGCATGTGGATACCTTTAAGCCATTGTTGCATGTTTTCCATGTGTTCATCATCCTCATCCTCATTCTAGCAGGAAGCATGTGGATACCTGTAAGCAGCGTACAACAACATGTGGATGTATACCTGTAAGCATGTAGATTATTGCATGTTTGTCATATTTGATAAGCTCACGACAGGAGCCTGGTTTTCCCTTCCAATCCAGTTTCTTCTCAGAATCTGCAACGACCCTGTCTCCAATCCAATCCAATTCAGGTTCAAAAGCTTATCAATGATTTCCAGTGCAGGACCGATCTCTACATCAAATCCAGGCACATAAAAAACCCCAAGGGACAGCCTAGCTATGCAGCTGTTTGTCAGAGCTTGATGTTCTATGCTCTTGTATCTCCCGTTTGTCATAACCTGAAAGAAAATCTGCATATTGATGAGTAAAATGTTTCATGAAAGAAAGGATAAGAAAGGATGTCAAGGTGATTAACGTTGAAGGATCCTGAAATTACCTCCATCAAGTTTCCAATGTTAATAACCAAAGCATAAGGAATTGGTTGTACAGCTATCCATTTGTTCACGAGGGATTTGAACTTGTGACTGAGATGGTGGCGAGCATCGAGACAGTGGCGAGCATCCAAGATTACTCCATATTTTTTTCTCTTACAGGAGTTTCAGGATTAGTATGCAGAAGCTACCTTCATCCCGATGTCAAGCATGGAAGCTTGACAAGACACTTTGTTCCAATGGTACTCTACTACCAACTATTCTAGTTCATGTTCATTTGGCCATTTTCCTCCCTTACATTTGCATTCCATAGATGACCGACCTGTACTCAACAGAGGTTCCATCAGAGTTATCAGAGTTGCGATGAACAATCTTTTAACATAACGAACAAATAAGGTTCTTTTAACTGTTTTTAGATAAATATTCATTTACTTCTATATAATTTGATCATACAATATGACAATAGTATTTTTAGATTTAGAAAGCTACTCTAAACCACTCAGCCCGCTATCTTCACATTCGTCATAATTCCGAAAGCCTTTCAGTGGTGGAAGTTCTTTATATGGCTAGTGTACATAATAATTCTGCAAATCCTTGTAAACTTTCTGGCGTAGAGGCAAATATAATTCTAACGTCATAGTTGAGTCTTCTGGCTGCTCATCGATCCTTCGGAGTTCTTCCAGCTGCAGGATTTTCGGTTCCGGAGTTTGGCGGTCACATGAACACCTCCGCGCATCTGTAAAATCAAAAGAAAATATTATGTTGTCTATATATTACTAATCCTTTAAACAAAGGCCTCTCTCAATTTAATAGAATTTTATCAAAAGATTCGTATATGGTCGTTTCTGGCGAAGAAAATGATCATAATTAAAGCCATGTAGTGCTCAATTTCAAGAACAGTGCGTCAAATCATTCATCATGTACTGAATGATAATAAATTGATGAACTTTCTCCAAATGAAAGAAGAAAATCTGTTTGAAGCTTTTTCTTTTAATCTTTTGTGAAGATCCTTAATCTCATGTAAAACAGTCCAATATCCATGTAACACCAGGCTATATTGCTAATTTCAAGAATAAATAATCATCACACTGAATAAATCCTTTTTTCTTTGTGAAGATCCTTAATCTCATGCAAAACGATGCAATAGAGAACAACTTTTAACAGATCAAGAAGAAATTTGCAATCTTACAAAAAAATTCCACAGGATTATTACTTAATCCAGTTGGTAAGATCTCCGAGCCTTTGAGAACATATTCATTGTCACTAATAGGCGTGATAAGATGTCATCGCGCAAGTCTTGCCAAACAAAATTGCTTTTGTATTTCCTTTAAACCAAAAACAAATATTTCGTCATGAAAAATCCTTTCAATACACTAAATTTACATTTTTATATTTTAAATCAAGATGGACTACAGATTAGGTTCTCAATTTCTTGTACCGTTTATATGACCAGGAGACCAGGAGAACGAATCTGGCATGTCTTCCCCTTGCACTTTCGACAACCATCGCTTTACATCTGCGCAAACCACAACCAAAACTCAAAAATTCGACCACAATTACCTACTTCAACTTCTTAGAAATCTATATTCACTGAAAAATTCAAAGTATTTACTGACCTTTGAGTCGCAAGCCATTTAAAGCCACTAGTTGAACTTTAATCAAATGTGGATGCTCGACCTGACCTTCCCGGCTCAAGAAATATACGACATGAACCTTCCTGACTTCTCCGATTTTGGATTTCATAGCTGCAATGAAACACCACAACGCAGAGGAAACACATATAGATAGGTCATTAAGCTGGCTTATCAAGTTTTTGTTACAACTGATAAAGAATGCAATCTAGAGCACAAACACAACATTGCCATCACCAAAGGTAACAACAACCTCCATCGACAACATAGTTAAACCTTGCATGTCTGCTCAACTTTTGTGCATGGCTTATACATGGTGTGATGCTTATTCTTGCATGGTTTGAACTTTTCGATGTGACCTATCTACTGCATGGCTTCAATGTGGCAATTGCATGCTAGTTGATTAGATAAGTGAGTGTTTATCAAATTTATAAAGTTATCTTGACACTATTTTATAATTTTATAATTTCTTTGTTGCATGGTTTGAACTTTTCGATGTGATCTGTCTAGTGCATGGCTTCAATGTGGCGATTGCGTGCTAGTTGATTAGATAAACGCGCTTGTTTATCAAATTTATAAAGTTATCTTGACACTGTTTTATAATTTTATAATTTCTTTCATTGTTGCTATGCAGAATGGAGAAAGTGGATATTAGAATGCTTTGCAATTGTTCTGTTCTGATGTTTTATATATACTGTACTATATTACCGTCTTTTACATATCTTATGAGCATTGACGTTATGAGTTTAGTTGGATTGGATACAACAACTAATTTTTCTAATTTATTATAGATGGAGAACCGGCCTCACTATTGATTTTTATTTTTGTTTTAATTTCAATTATACAAAATTAGAATCTTTGAGAGAGCGCGCCATACTCATTTTACATTTATTCGAAAAAGAACTAATCTAATTTTAATGCATGTAGTCACATGCATTATAGCTAATCTTTATCACGCTAATGGTGGTCGTGATTGCTATTAGTTTAAGGTACACTTCATCCATAGCCCCAAGGGTTAGCTGAATTGGTTAGACGTGCGTACACTCTCTCGGTTCGGGGGGAGGTCACGGGTTCGAGCCTTGAGTCCTTTGGGGTTAGGCCTTCTGCTAGGATGGCCGACGGTTTACCACCTCTACCATCCACGAATGTGGGGAAGTATTGCTGGGTTTCCCGTGGATCTTTCCATCTGAAAAAAGGTACACTTCATCCAGGGAGAATACCAAATGATCTATTGGCTTTAATGCTTCACCAAAGGATAATATCAACTGATCTATGTTGTTTTCACTTTTATAATGCTCAACAGCCTTCCTTGTTATAATATCATCTGCCCCTTCACTTCTTCCGGTATATAGATAACGCTCATTTGAGTAGAAGCTAATTAAAAGAAGAAGACGACTAAGCATTATACCAGCAAGAGCCTTTTCTTTGGGTTGAAAGGGACATGAAAATAAACCTTACATAAAATATATTTTGCCTTTTACTTTCTAGCACATGAAATAACGAGCAAGAGACCATTTTGACAAAGACGTCTTAATCAATATCTCTATAATATATTTTATTTGTATTATTAACAGATAATCATATTATAACTTTTATAAAGTTTGGTCAACCTAGAATGATCACATGATCATATATTAGGATAAGTATAGAAATTATTAGATTTATTTTGTTTTCTTGCGAGGAGTTTGAAGGAATAAATATTGTAATATGTGATTAAAAAGGTTGCATTGGGTTTAGTGGTTAATGAATCATTTATACATTATAAAATGTTTTATTTTGCAATTTTTTTAATGGTATCATGGATGAAAGGAGTTTGACGGAATAAATATTGTAATATGTCATTAAAAGGTTGCATTCAGTTTAGTGGTTTATGACGCATTTAGACTATTTTCATTTTTTATTTTGTTAATGGTATTATGGATGAAAGGAAGGTAAGCTTGGGTTGCACCAACTTGGGAATTGGGACGGCTTGCAATTTTATTAATGGTGTTATAAATGAAAAGAATGTAAACCCATGTTTCAACCGTTTGGAAATTGAGAGGGTGAGATTTGGGATGGAAATTTTTGTAGAAGGTTTTCTTAATGAAATATAACTATGATGAGGAAGGATCTTTGGTGGAGGAAACTGATCAGGTTAAAGAAGAATTGGGATGAGACATTTCAGTGAGACCTTTAAGGATGATGGTAAGTCTACTATTAGTGATCAGCTGAAGATGATCCAACTCTTTCTCATGATGGTTACCAGTGATGAGGCTTTTGTTTTCACCAGTGAAGTGACCCTAGCAGAAGTTGAGGGAGCTTTGAAAGCTTTTAAAAAGGACAAAAGTCAGGACCTGATGGCTGGCCGATGGAATTCTATCTATGGTTTTTTGATCTATTAGGAGGAGACCTGCTCAGAGCTCTTGAATTCTCCAGGAGAGAAGGGAGGGTGATCTCCTCACTTAACTCCACTTTCTTGACTCTTATCCCCAAGTGTGAAAGGCCTCAAACCTTTGCCAACTTTCGCCCTATCTCTCTTTGCAATCTGTTGTGCAAACTCATATCTAGATTTCGGCAAATAGGCTTAAGCCTTTCCTTGATAAAGCCATCTCTCCTGAGCAGTTTAGATTCCTCAAAGATAGAAAAATACTTGAACCTGGGGCGATTACCCAGGAAGCCATACATTCTATGCAAACAAAAAAAAGGAGTACTCTGGTTCTCAAATTAGATCTGGTTAAATCCTTTGACCATGTGAACTGGACCTTCCTGAGGTTCATTCTGCTGCAAATTGGCATTCCTTTAATGGGAGTGAATTGGATCATGGGCTGCATTACTTCAACAAAATTCTCTGTATTGGTAAATGGCACTCCACTGGGCTTCTTTACTACCTCTCGGGGTATTATACAGGGCTTCCCCCTCTCCCCTCTGCTCTTTCTACTGGTCATAGAAGGGCTTAGTTTACTGATCAAGAATGATTGAAATAGAGGCTCGATAAGGGGTATTAAGAGCACATCTTCTCTGGCACTTACTCATCTGCTCTTTGTGGATGATGTAATTCTCTTTGGGATGGGGACCCTTGAAGAATGGAAGGCCTTTGGTGATTTATTGGACTTATTTTGTTCTTCTTCAGGAATGTGCATCAGTGTGGGGAAATCTTCTTTTCTATTCAGTGAAATGGATGAAGAGGTGCTTAATAGCATATCCGGGATTTTTCCCTATAAAATGGACCCCATTATGATCGGATTCAAGTATTTTGGTTACAACCTCAAACCCCTTGGATATGGAATTAAGGACTGGAATTGGATTTTAAAGAATTTTTAGAAGAAATAAGTCACTGGTCTTATAGATTTCTCTCATTGGGAGGCACACTTACTCTCATTAGAGCATTCCTAAAATGCATGCCTGTGTACTGGTTTTCTCTTGCTCATGAACCCAAATCTATACTCAACAAACTCCGATAGTTTATCTTTTCTTTTCTTTGGGGAAGCAATTTTGGAAATCAGCGTATACATATGGCCAATTGGCAGACCCTCTCTAGGCCACTGGAGTATGGGGGTTGGGACATCAAACAACTAGAATGGTTCTGCACGACTTTGAGATTGAAGAGTTTTTGGCTGGCACTAAAAGTTAGAGGCATTTGGCATCAGATCATTAAGAAAAAGTATCTTAAAGACCTCCTTGTTGAGGACTGGTTGAGGAACAAAAGATTCTCGGTCAAGGGAACTTCTTATTTCTGGAATGGATTTATAAAGACCCTTACATGGATCACTCGATGTTTAGGATGGAAAATGGGGAATGGTCTGAGCATCAAGTTCGGTGTAGATCCAATCATTGGATTGGAATCCTTCCATATCCTTTCTGATGACCTTAGAGATTATTTAAGTGATTATGGACTCCACACTCTATGGATGCGCAAAATTTGGGTCTTGGTCACATCAGATAGACATACTGGATATCGGTTGAAGACCTGGAACTTGATGGAAGGTGGAAAGTTGAATGAGACTGTTACACTAGTGATCTTATGCAAGGGGGTATTAGATTGACTAAGCAAAAGGATATGGTTACGGCCAGCTTAGTGTATGACTTGATTGTATCATCTTTGCTACCTCCTCTCAATACAAGCACCATGTCAAGGATTTGGGGATGCTCTATACCTTTAAAGTTAAAATGTTTTCTCTAGCTTGCAATTGAGAATCGAATCTTTACTTGGGATAATATTAAAATCAAAGGATGACATGACCTAAATAGATGTTGCTTATGCCTGGGCGATGAGGAGTCAATCAGTCATCTTTTTTTGGACTGTCCATACACCTGTAACATCTTGGACTGGTTTAGTAAAAAATTTGGACAGGTGTATCTGTGGTCTAACTGTTCTCTCTTGCTTAATCTTGAATTATGGTTTCATAGTGATTTGGGAAATTACCATCTGCCTTTATTTATTGTTTGGAGTATTTGGAATACTCATAACATCACTATCTTTGAAGACAGGAAGTTGCTCTACCTGTCAACATGTTATATCTCTTCTGAATACTTGTCCCGTCACTAGCAAAACAAAAAAAGTAAGACTGGTGGGGCTTGAACCAGTTCTTAAGTACCCATTCAGATTCTTTGATGGAGTTGTAGCGTGTTCAATCAGGGGAGTTGGCATACATATTGCCATAAATCCTGTGCATTCATTCAATCTAAAGATAGGATGTGGTCATAGTACTAACACCAAGGTAGAATTGCTGGAATTATGGGTCTTGCTCTACTTTGCAGAAACTATTGGTCTTCCTTCCCTCCATATCTTTGGAGACTCGTCAATGGTGATCAATTCGGCTAATATCAAAGCAACCCTCGCTAGTTTAGACTTGGTTTACTGGTGTGACAATATCACTTTGTTGAAAAACTATTTCCTCTCACTAGACTTTCAGCATGTATATAGAGAGAAAAACATGAGGGTAGATGTCCTATCCAAGGAGGCTCTCTCATTGGCCTCAGGCCACTTTTCCTTCATGGAATACTATGAAGAGGATTATATTGGGGGAGGTCAATTACAGCTCTTTTAGAGCTTATGTTAGAGCTTGGTCTCCTTATTTTTCTTCAACTGTTTTGATGGAGCTTGGTATCCTTTATTGGGCACTATATGTTTTCGATGGAGGTGTACTACTACTTGAATTTGTCATCCCCATAGATCCTCTTGGGATAAGAGGTCCGGATTCATCTCGTGCTCTCTATTGTTGCATCTGATGTCCTTGGAGGAAAGTAGTATTATTTAGCGCACCTACTTCTTGGAGATAGTATGGTTCTAACCCAGTTTTTCTTTTTGACTTATCTTGTATCAGTTTCTAGGTTGATTGTGGACTGTTGAGGTCTTTGGATGGGTACTGTTTTGTTTTTCCAGCTGGATATGTAATCATTTCCTTTGATTCTATATGAATATCAAGGATTAGCTTTTTTCTTCTGAGAAAAAAAAAGAATTAAGAAGAGTGTTTTAAGATGATTTCTTTTTCATTTTTAAATGACTTTGGTCACAGATGTAAATGATGCAAGTGACTAAGGTATTAAGAATAGTGGATTTTTTAATGAGTGGTGATGAGACTTTACATGAAGGTAATCATTATTGTTAGTTTTTTTTTAAAGATTTAGTGGGAAAAGTGTCCATTGTTTTCACGAGTGATTAAAACATTAATGAAAGGGATGCAATGGTTGTTGTGTTGATTTTCATGGTAAATTGGATGTCTTTGGAGAGACTATTGACGCGGTTAAAGTAATCGATGTTTTTAGGTCCATGAGGTCAAAAGACAAATGTGGTCAACAAATAATTTCCAATGTTTGGGTTCAAGAGGGAAACTATCCAATGATTTATTCTGAAAATATTCCATACATAACTTAGCAACAACCATGGAATAAAAGGGAGCTCATTGCAATTACTTTGATTTGTGTGTAGAAGTCTCCTTGGAAACTAAATAAAATTGTAAATTCAAGATAATTTTTACAAAATAATTAATTTCAAGGCTTACTATGTTGGATACAAAATTAATGACATCATTGAAAAGGGTTTTATTTGAAAAAAAGAGAGAATGTCAAAATTTATAAGCATGTAATGGTCATCACGTTGAACATATTCAATTTGGTGAAGGAAATTAGAAAAGTCTTTAATGAAGGAGGGGTCTAGCCAACAATTTTTTTGAATTATTTGGATAAGTAACTAGAAAGAACACAGATCAAGGAATCAACAACATTGACAATGAGACAAAGGGAAATGCCATTTTTACATATCTTCAAAAGACATTATCAGTTAGGTTAGATTTTGGGAATGAGAAATGTGTTTGTATTTAAATCAAGGGAGTTGTTAATGCCATTTCCAATAAATTTGGTGCTTTGGATAATCAAATTGCATTTTAGTGTTTGATAGGGGTTAGAGGATAGGAGGTCCTACAATTTGGAATTGCAATAATATGCAATCATGTCAATGATCACCTTCCCTTTGTTGTATTTTAGAATGACAATGTTGGGTTATTATTAAGAATTTTTATGACATTCAATTATTTTAAGTTTAGGGGGTTTCACTAGCCTCAATATGCAAGAACAATGTTAGTGAATTTGTTTTGGCTTCATGGGTAGGAATATCACAAATAGTGCATTCTATGTTGCAAATAATACATTTGTAAGGAAGGTTAGAAGCATCTATGGAAAATTTAATGCTTTTCATAAGAGACAAAGGGTGGATTTATGAATGTACAAGATTGAAAGGTTGGCGATGGGAGTAGGGATTGCACGGTGTTGAGTGATGTAGGGGAGATCTAAATATGGTTTATTATTAGAAAGAGTTAGAGTAGCATGGTGGGTTTGAATAGGGTAAGGAATTATATTATTGGTGTGATTCTCAATAGAAGAGATAGATTAGTTAGAAGTCTAAGTGTTAAGGATGTGGTATTCGTTAGGAGGAAGAGAGAACATAGAGAAATCTAAATCCAAGCACATGTGTTGGAGACTTTAGTAAATTGATTACAAAGGGTAGTGAAAGGCTTGGTATAATTAGGGAGTTTATTTAGTGTCATATTTAATTAAAGTATTATTTTGTAATTTTTCACACTGGGTGCGACTAAACTAAAATCAAATCAGGGGGTGGATTATTAGTTTAAGTAAGGGTGAGATTTTAGAGGGTGTGTTGTTTAAATCGGTACCATTTGAAATTAAATCACAAGGATTGATAAAAAAGGGAAATTGTATGTTTGGGTGTGACTAAAGTAAAATCAAATGGGGGGGATTATTAGTTTAAGTAAGGGTGATATTTTGGAGGGTGTGTTGTTTAAATCGGTACAGTTTGAACTTAAATCACAAGAATTGATAAATAAAGGATATTGTATGTTTGGGGATTTGATATGAGATACATGCATGTAAAATATCGAGGTGATCATAGAGAATACAAAATTTGAGATGAATTCCAGGTTTGTTGGTTCAAGGTCAGATGTGGGAATGTGCAATCTTGAGCTATTTATGGGATCAAAATGGTAAGGATATGAATATCACATGGAAAGGGTTTGTTTCCTCCAACATAGAAAAATAAAGTATTCCCATGTGTTATTCTTCTAAAGATGAATGTAGAACTTGACTTGTTTCAAAAGTCTATACAACTCTAAATGTATGGTGGTTTACATAATTGGTTTAGGTTTAGGTTTAATTTTTTATAGATTTTAATTTGGTGTATGTATTATAGGGAAAGAGATAAATATCATTGAACACAAAAGAATGGTGGACAACTTTTATGTGGCCTAAGTATGGATTCCGCAAAGAGTGTTAATCCCTTAATGATTGCACATTACCCCAGATAGTGTGGCTCATTACCCCCTATATTGTGGTGCATTACATATTATTTATGTTGGCTTGGATCTATTAGTGGGTCTATTAAATGTTATTGTACACCTTTGTATCCTATATATAGGAAGGGGATATTCTCATTTTGAGTCATCATTGTATCTTATCTTGTTTTGTGTACTCAGTACATTGTGTAAGGAGGTTCTTCCCTCAAAGAGGATTGGTATTTCTCTTTATTCTTCACTGTTAAGGCGTGGATTACTCTCTTATTGTCTATTT
Organism: Pseudotsuga menziesii; assembly: GCA_001517045.1. Taxonomy (NCBI): domain Eukaryota; kingdom Viridiplantae; phylum Streptophyta; class Pinopsida; order Pinales; family Pinaceae; genus Pseudotsuga; species Pseudotsuga menziesii. The sequence goes on from LPNX010553661.1 coordinate 146,912, forward strand.
CTGCTCTTTTTATGCTATTTCTAAGACTTGGTTGCATTAAGGAGGTTCCTCCCTCGAAGAGCCTCGAAGAGGATTTATATTTATCTCTATTATTCATTGTTAAGGTGTGGATTACTCTCTTATTTTCCATTTCTTCTCTTTGTATTATATTTTTGCTCTTTTTATGCTCTTTATTCAATTCTAAATGTATGGTGGTTTTTCATAATCGGTTTAGGTTTGATTTTTTTATAGATTTTAATTTGGTGTATTTATTATAGAGAAAGAGATAAATATCATTGAACATAAAGGGGCATGAATGACTGCCATGGAGGGGCATGTGGTGGTCATTTATCTGGGCTTTCTATAGCCCAAAAAATCTTGAGAGAGGGATATTTTTGGCCGTCGATCTTCAAATATTGTGTTAATGCGGTCAAGAAGTGCCACCCTTGCCAGGTGTTTGCATGCAATATGCACTTGCATCCAGCCCCATTACATCCTATATTCACCACCGGTCCCTTCACCGAGTGGGGGCTTGACTTTATGGATTGCATCCTAGCTTTAGCTGGGGGGGAATTATCACATTATAGTAGCTGTTGATTATTTCACGAAATGGAAAGAGGCTATGCCCACTATTAAATCTGACGGTGAGACAGCCGCCCATTTCGTTTTCAACCAAATTATTACTTGGTTCGGCATTCCGAAAGAGCTTGTCACTGACCATGGTAGGGACTTTCAGAATAAAGTGATGGAAGAGTTGGATTCAAAGTTAGGGTATAAGTAGGAGCATTCATCTTCTTATTACCCTCAAGTGAATGAACAGGTTGAAGCAGTGAATAAATCACTTAAGTCCATTCTCCAATGAACCATCGCATAAAGCAAGATGAATTGGCATATCATGTTATATCCTACTTTGTGGGCCTATAGAATCGTGGTTAAGACTGCCACTGGTTTCTCTCCATATCATCTTGTGCATGGGGTGGAGTCTGTCTTGCCAATTGAATGCGAAATCCTTTCGTTGAAGTTAGCTATAGAGATTTTACCAGACATTTCTGCATTGGAGGAACATTTGGTCCACTTAGAGTAGCTTGATGAGCAGTGCTGAGATGCCTTAGTGGCTCTAGAAGTAAATTAGCGTCACATTAAGGTCCAATATGATAAGTCTATCCATCTGAGGAGGTTTAGTGAAGGTGATTTGGTCCTTTTGTGGGATCAAGATAAAGAACCCTTGGGGGAAGGGAAGTTTAATCCCATGTGGCATGGTCCTTATGTGGTCAAACGTGTGTTAGATAAGGGCGCCTATGAGCTAGTAGATTATGAAGGGACAGCCTTGACAGAGCCTAGAAATGGGCTCTATCTTAAAAAATACTATGCATGATCTTCAACCAGGGTTGATTGTTGTATTTTATTGTATAGTTTTTGAGTTTCATAGTTAGGTTTTCTTATGGTGATCGAGTTTGTTGATTAGCTTTCATTTCTTATGGAAGATGTCGATGGAGTCTTCCATTTACATAGGATTCACTGATGGTGCTAGCCATCACACTCAAAACTCAGCTTCGGCTACTTGGGTGATTTATACTCCTATGGGTCAAGTATTATATTCAGGAGGCATATGTTTATGGCCTTCTTCAAACAATGTTGCTAAATATAGTGCTGTTATTGGGTTATTGCGTGATGCCATTTCACATGGTGTTCTCTCTCTTGAGGTACGTCTTGATTCGTAGTTAGTGGTTTCATAGCTTAATGGCTTGTATCGTATTAGGGATCCAGTTTTATTATGAATATTCTTATGTGTGAGATTGCTAGAACGACAATTTGAGAATATAACATACATTCATGTTTCAAGAATTTTTAATCAAGTTGCTGACTCATATGCTAACTATGTGTTAGATTGGCATTTGTTTCATAGACCATAGGCATATCACAAACATACATTTTTGCACACATGTAAATAAATAATCGATCATCATAAAATTTTTCATTAACTTCCAAAATGTGACGTCATAATACATAAGTGTCATAATACAAAATTGGGGCTTCCAAGCCACCAAAATATAATACACGGTAGTACAAAAAGAAATACTCTCAGGTCTCTAAGCCTGAGGAGGAGGAGGGGGGTTCTGATCGTGGTAACACACCATGGCTCTATCTATCCATCAAAATAATCAAACCCATGCCCATACTACACCAACCACCTGGCGCTACATGGCCTCAGGAAAGTCCTCGACTTGCGCCATGGGTACCCTGTGTGTCAAGCGTACGAAGTTTGTGTGAATGCTTTGGAGCATCCGCTCTGCATCCGCACCCATGATGTTGTCTCCTCTTCCCCTCCATCTATGAAAAGGGAAACCATCCAGTCATCGTGGTCCAACATCTGCATACACATGATAGATTGTCACTATGTGTCGTCACACCAAAACATGTCTTTTGAGTCAATATATCAAAAAACACAAAAAAATTATAATTCAAAAAACTTAAAGTGGTTTTGGGATTCATTACCTATGTCACCATATTCCTCTCCTAGTGGTAGGGCCATGTCCATATATCCACGGAAGTCTATCCCTGCATAGGGATAGTCATCAATGGCTATGATTTGCCTCCGCTGCCATGGAAAGAAGTTTGCTGGGTAGGGGTTAGCCACCCTACCTCCGCCTAGTTTGCGCATAACATTTTCCCAACATCATTGGGCCAGATATCGAACTCTGTGTGGAGGAATTTCCACTCTAGGGATTAGCCCCAGTACACGCTTAAAGAAGAACATGCTCAATATGTTTCCGAAACCGAAGTTTCTCACCCTTCCCATCTTCCAGTCACTGAGCTGCTGCTTCATGTTGCTCAACAGCGCAGTGCTCCAGTCATACACTATGGGTCTCATACACTCCACCACATAGAACATCAATGGCCGAGAGGCCTGGTGGAGTGAAGCTAAGCCGGCTATCCTACTGAGTGCCAATAGTATGGCCTTTAGTCCCAGCACCTGGATCGATTTTTTCAGGATTTGACTCCCAACCTTTTTCGTGTCTGAAAAGCAGTACACTGCAATGTACTCATCAATAGTCAATCCACCTCCTAGCCTGCGAGATCGGAGATTTACAACCTCTCCTCATCAGGATCATCCAGTGATAAAGTATATGTCCTCAATTTCTATACTGAGTGACATCTTGTCAATGTGAAAAGACTCAGAGTCTGGATCCCAGTAATCCACTAGCATATGCAGGAGTCTTGGTTTGGCCCTCAGTCTGCCAAGACACAAAAACTTATACAAGACGCATGCACGCAAATCTTGTTGGGCCACTCAGTCACCTTGCACTGCCTCTTCTACATCACCATCTTCCCTCTCCCTCCATTCTAAAACCATCTTGCACAAAAAACAAGATATTTGCTTATTATTTTCCCTTGAAAACCTCATATGCGGCCTCATACGCGACTGTTAGCCAAATAGCCGCGTATGTACGTGGGTTTGGATAGTTTTTCCATGTATGGCCAGCCCTATATGCAAAAAAAGTCCTGATACCCATGTGGGCTGAAACGCACACTTTAGGATGGCATAAAAAATTAAATGGACCATGAAAACTTAAAATTTTTGCATGAAATAGGAAGAGGAGGACATGAAGAGTTACCTAGATCAAACGGTGTCGAATTTCGCTGGACGATGCTCTTGGAATTCGAGTTGGAAGTTTTGAGCTCAAATGGGTAAAAATTTCAAATGATATGGAATTTTTAAATTTTTTACTATTTATAGAAATTTTTTACCCACTTTCTATAGTTTTGACTATTTCTGACCATTTTGGACCATTTTTGACTAATTTGATGATGTAGGAGTCCGTTTTCAGCTTGGTTTGACCGTGGTTTTGACCCATTCATGCTAATTTTAGGTACTATGTCTAAACTGGCATATAGGTTAGGTTTCACATCAATTTGCACTTTGCATGACCTTATGACTATTTCATTATAACCTTAGGTACGAACCCATTCTATCTTGTCACAGAACCTTCTTGTTGCTTTTAGAAGTGACATGATGTGAATGGTAGAGCTTGACCATACATGGGTACCCTAGTTAGCTCCTCTTTTGCATTTGGTGCCCATGCCAACATTTTTCCTTTAGGGTGTGGGAGTCCTTTGTATAGTATCGCCATGACTTTGTGCAAGAGCCTCATACTCCTCTTGATCTTTTTGCTAGCCTTTTCCCCAGGACTCCCTTATGTCAAGTTGTAATTACATTATCATGAGTTTTTCTTTCCTTATTGAGCCTTATGCCGGCTTCCCTAACTTTGATTATCAGCCATATACCCTATTTGCAATTCTACATCTTAGGAGACCGAACCACTCAAAAATATCCTACTAGCACATTTTATTACAAACCCCGCGGGGCCATGGTCAAAATTATTCAAATAAAAAAGTAACTAGCCAATATTGGCTAAACAAGCAGACGGATCAACTGATACACTGGAATCAGACTTTGAACAAGTCTGTCAACTAGTGGCTCCTTAGGTAACCCAACTTATGATACAAAAAGTTGGATAACAGAGGGAATTAAGGAATCCCCCATCATCCAACTTGAGGTACTCAGAAAAGTTGTATAATGTGGAAGGACTCGATCATAATGTGCATGAACCAATACTAGTACCGGGAATGGCCGACATGCAAAGTCAAGGAAACTGAGGAATATTCAACTCAGGCTTCAACTTGCTTTGAACAAGAGCATAAAGGAGAATGGTGACTGAATGTAGGTAGCATATACTCCATATACAAAAACTAGGACATCTCTGTGACACAGGAGGCATCGACAGAGGCTCCATAGGGACTGAAAGCTTAACTAGTCGGTGGAGACAAATTTAAAGAAATGAGTACAACTCCTAAAGTCAAACTATTAACCCAACCAACGAATGTGATATACAGTGCTCTGTTTGAAGGCAACATGACTCGACTACTGCCAAAGATAACAACTTTTCCTGACCGTCTTTTTAGGTTTTTTTTTTTTTTTGGACTTTTTCAAATATTTTGAAAATCTTGAAAAAGAATAAAAGTGCTTTATATTTACAGACTAGGAGGTGACAAGTGTTAAGGGGAAAACAAACTAGTTCCAAGCAGCAGAACATACCTATGCTCAATGCAAGGAAACATGTGTAGGATAATGACACTTGGGGGAAATTCCCCTCCTGAAAAAAATGGGGAATCAAGCTGCAAAAGATATATAAAATAGATCTGCATGGCTAGACATGAGACAAGCTTGGGCTATATGGCTGATAATCAAAGTTAGGGAAGCCGGCATAAGGCTCAATAAGGAAAGAAAAACTCATGATAATGTAATTACAACTTGACATAAGGGAGTCCTTGGGAAAAGGATAGCAAAAAGATCAAGAGGAGTATGAGGTTCTTGCACAAAGTCATGGCGATACTATACAAAGGACTCCCACACCCTAAAGGAAAAATGTTGGCATGGGCACCAAATGCAAAAGAGGAGCTAACTAGGGTACCCATGTATGGTCAAGCTCTACCATTCACATCATGTCACTTCTAAAAGAAACAAGAAGGTTCTGTGACAAGATAGAATGGGTTCGTACCTAAGGTTATAATGAAATAGTCATAAGGTCATGCAAAGTTCAAATTGATGTGAAACCTAACCTATATGCCAATTTAGACATAGTACCTAAAATTAGCATGAATGGGTCAAAACCACGGTCAAACCAAGCTGAAAACGGACTCCTACATCATCAAATTAGTCAAAAATGGTCCAAAATGGTCAGAAATAGTCAAAACTATAGAAAGTGGGTAAAAAATTTCTATAAATAGTAAAAAATTTAAAAATTCCATATCATTTGAAATTTTTACCCATTTGAGCTCAAAACTTCCAACTCGAATTCCAAGAGCATTGTCCAGCGAAATTCGACATCGTTTGATCTAGGTAACTCCTCATGTCCTCCTCTTCCTATTTCATGCAAAAATTTTAAGTTTTCATGGTCCATTTAATTTTTTATGCCATCCTAAAGTGTGCGTTTCGGCCCACATGGGTATCAGGAATTTTTTTGCATATAGGGCTGGCCATACATGGAAAAACTATCCAAACCCACGTACATACGCGGCTATTTGGCTAACAGTCGCATATGAGGCCGCATATGAGGTTTTCAAGGGAAAATAATAAGCAAATATCTTGTTTTTTGTGCAGGATGGTTTTAGAATGGAGGGAGAGGGAAGATGGTGATGTAGAAGAGGCAGTGCAAGGTGACTGAGTGGCCCAACAAGATTTGCGTGCATGCGGCTTGTATAAGTTTTTGTGTCTTGGCAGCCTGAGGGCCAAACCAAGACTCCTGCATATGCTAGTGGATTACTGGGATCCAGACTCTGAGTCTTTTCACATTGACAGGATGTCACTCAGTATAGAAATTGAGGACATATACTTTATCACTGGATGATCCTGATGAGGAGAGGTTGTAAATCTCCGATCTCGCAGGCTAGGAGGTGGCTTGACTATTGACGAGTACATTACAGTGTACTGCTTTTCGGACACGAAAAAGGTTGGGAGTCAAATCCTGAAAAAATCAATCCAGGTGCTGGGACTAAAGGCCATACTATTGGCACTCGGTAGGATAGTCGGCTTAGCTTCACTCCACCAGGCCTCTCGGCCATTGATGTTCTATGCGGTGGAGTGTATGAGACCCATAGTGTATGACTGGAGCACTGCGCTGTTGAGCAACATGAAGCAGCAGCTCAGTGACTGGAAGATGGGAAGGGTGAGAAACTTTGGTTTTGGCAACATATTGAGCATGTTCTTCTTTAAGTGTGTACCGGGGCTAATCCCTAGAGTGGAAATTCCTCCACACAGAGTTCGATATATGGCCCAATGATGTTGGGAAAATGTTATGCGCAAACTAGGCGGAGGTAGGGTGGCTAACCCCTACCTAGCAGACTTCTTTCCATGGCGGCGGAGGCAGATCATAGCCATTGATAACTATCCCTATGCAAGGATAGAATTCCGTGGAGATATGGACATGCCCCTACCACTAGGAGAGGAATATGGCGACATAGGTAATGAATCCCAAAACCACTTTAAGTTTTTTGAATTATAATTTTTTTTGTGTTTTTTCATATATTGACTCAAAAGACATGTTTTGGTGTGACGACACATAGTGACAATCTATCATGTGTATGCAGATGTTGGACCACGGCGACTGGATGGTTTCCCTTGTCATAGATGGAGGGGAAGAGGAGACAACATCATGGGTGTGGATGTAGAGCAGATGCTCCAAAGCATTCACACAAACTTCGTACGCTTGACACACAGGGTACCCATGGCGTAAGTTGAGGACTTACCTGAGGCCATGTAGCGCCAGGTGGTTGGTGTAGCATGGGCATGGGTTTGATTATTTTGATGGATAGCTAGAGCCATGGTGTGTTACCACGATCAGAAACCCCCTCCTCCTCCTCAGGCTTAGAGACCTGAGAGTATTTTTTTTGTACTACCGTGTATTATATTTTGGTGGCTTGGAAGCCCCAATTTTGTATTATGACACTTATGTATTATGACGTCACATTTTGGAAGTTAATGAAATTTTTTATGATGATCGATTATTTATTTACATGTGTGCAAAAATGTATGTTTGTGATATGCCTATGGTCTATGAAACAAATGCCAATCTAACACATAGTTAGCATATGAGTCAGCAACTTGATTAAAAATTCTTGAAACATGAATGTATGTTATATTCTCAAATTGCCGATCTAGCAATCTCACACGTAAGAATATTCATAATAAAATTGGATCCCTAATACGATACAAGCCATTAAGCTATGAAACCACTAACTACGAATCAAGACGTACCTCAAGAGAGAGAACACCATGTGAAATGGCATCACGCAATAACCCAATAACAGCACTATATTTAGCAACATTGTTTGAAGAAGGCCATAAAAATATGCCTCCTGAATATAATACTTGACCCATAGGAGTATAAATCACCCAAGTAGCCGAAGCTGAGTTTTGAGTGTGATGGCTAGCACCATCAGTGAATCCTATGTAAATGGAAGACTCCATCGACATCTTCCATAAGAAATGAAAGCTAATCAAAAAACTCGATCACCATAAGAAAACCTAACTATGAAACTCAAAAACTATACAATAAAATACAACAATCAACCCTGGTTGAAGATCATGCATAGTATTTTTTAAGATAGAGCCCATTTCTAGGCTCTATCAAGTCTGTCCCTTCATAATCTACTAGCTCATAGGCGCCCTTATCTAACACACGTTTGACCACATAAGGACCATGCCACATGGGATTAAACTTCCCTTCCCCCAAGGGTTCTTTATCTTGATCCCACAAAAGGACCAAATCACCTTCACTAAACCTCCTTAGATGGATAGACTTATCATATTGGACCTTAATGTGATGCTAATTTACTTCTAGAGCCACTAAGGCATCTCAGCACTGCTCATCAAGCTACTCTAAGTGGACCAAATGTTCCTCGAATGCAGAAATGTCTGGTAAAATCTCTATAGCTAACTTCAACGAAAGGATTTCGCATTCAACCGGCAAGACAGACTCCACCCCATGCACAAGATGATATGGAGAGAAACCAGTGGCAGTCTTAACCACGATTCTATAGGCCCACAAAGTAGGATATAACATGATATGCCAATTCATCTTGCTTTATGCGATGGTTCATTGGAGAATGGACTTAAGTGATTTATTCACTGCTTCAACCTGTTCATTCACTTGAGGGTAATAAGAAGATGAATGCTCCTACTTATACCCTAACTTTGAATCCAACTCTTCCATCACTTTATTCTGAAAGTCCCTACCATGGTTAGTGACAAGCTCTTTCGGAATGCCGAACCAAGTGATAATTTGGTTGAAAATGAAATGGGCGGCTGTCTCACCGTCAGATTTAATAGTGGGCATAGCCTCTTTCCATTTCGTGAAATAATCAACAGCTACTATAATGTGATAATGCCCCCCCAGCTAAAGCTAGGTTGCAATCCATAAAGTCAAGCCCCCACTTGGTGAAGGGACCGGTGGTGAATATAGGATGTAACGGGGCTGGATGCGAGTGCATATTGCATGCAAACACCTGGCAAGGGTGGCACTTCTTGACCGCATTAACACAATATTTGAAGATCGACGGCCAAAAATATCCCTCTCTCAAGATTTTTTGGGCTGTAGAAAGCCCAGATAAATGACCACCACATGCCCCTCCATGGAAGTCATTCAGCACAACCTCAGGCTCATCAAGGGTTAAAGAACAAGGTAAAATGGAATCTACCCCATAGTGGTACAAAGTGTTATCCACTATAAGGTAGTTCTGAGCTACATGATGTAATCGTCGTCGCTCATCCCATGAAAGGTGAGTAGGGAACTTCAACATTTGCAAATATACAATGATATCCCCATACCAAGGGTCCAAAGACGAGATAAGGAAAATATGCTCATTGACAAACGTATCCTCATAAACCTCTTCCTCCTCCAAACTTGGAAAATTACATATGAGCTCCGCAAAGATCAACGATTTCTTTGATTTTGCCGAAACGAATTCAAGATCGAACTCTTGCAAAATAACAATCCATTTATTGTATTTTACCCCAATCATTCTTCTAGTGAGGATGAATTGAAATGGATTGATATGAGCTACAACCAAAGTTTGGCGAAGGAGAATGTAATGTCTCAATCTCTGAACTGCATGAACGGTGGCCAAGGCAAGTTTCTCCACATGGGAATAACGGATTTATGCATTGATAAGGTTTTATCTCAAATAATATATGACATGCTCGTGGATCTCCTCATCCTCCTGAACCAAAACCATACCAACTGTCTCCATGGATGCGGCTACATAAATCAAGAAATCATGGCTATAGTCAGGTGGACTAAGCACGGAGGCCGATGCTAAGGCTTGCTTAAGAGCATCAAAGGACTCCTGGGCTCACTCATCCCAGAAAAAGGGAGTGTCCTTCTTTAAAATATGCATAAATACTTTAGTCAAATTGGAAAAATTAACTACGAATCTCCGCAAGAAATTTGCCATGCCTTGCAAACACTAAAGATGTCTAATATTACGCGGGGGAGACAATTGAAGTATTTCCTCAACCTTTAAGGGATCGACTCTTATACCCTCCCTGGATATGATGAACGCTAGCAAGCAACCAATAGTCACGCAAAAGATGCACTTATGAGGATTTAAACAAACCTGGTAATGACGACATCTTTCGAATACTAATCTCAAATGGTATGGATGATGCACTCTCAAAAGAGAATGAGCAGGGAGGTCATCCAAATACACTTCGATAATCATTTTGAGATCATGAAAAATTAAGGTCATAGCCCGCTGAAATGTATCTCTGGCATTTTTAAGGCCGAAGGGCATCTTTCGATAGTCAAAAGTACCCCAAGGACAAATAAATGCAGTCTTATGTTGATCCTCGGGTTTGATCTGAATCTAATTATATCCGAAAAAACCATCCATGAAGGAGAATACCTCGCTTCCCGCACACTCATCCAAAATTTGATCAATAAATGGTGTGGGAAAATTATCCTTAGGACAAGAACGATTTAAATCACAGAAATCAGTTCATATACGGGTCGCTCCCTACTTCTTATCAACTAGAAAGGGATTTGGAACCCACTCCATCAAGGGAATGAGATAGATAAAACTAGCTTTTAATAGTTTCTCTATCTCAGCCTTAATACGGGTACTTTTCTAGGATCCACCACACGCAAACATTGCCGAACCAGCTTCACATCTGGATAGGTCTTAATTTCATGTTCGACAATACGAGGTTCAATACCTGGAATTTAATCCTATGACCAAGCAGAGATGCCATGAAACTCTTTAAATAGGTCGGTATACTCCTTGATCTCATCAGGGGAACAACTCGCCCCAATGTAGACATTCTCAACTTTTCCAGGATCGCGAGAAATATTGATAGGAATAGTAGGTGATAAATTCGCCATGTTCCCATCAGCCATCTGAACAAGAGAGCTCAACGGAACCATAGGACTACCAATATTCTCGCTAAGAATATCCCTAAATTCATCACGCTCCATATGATCAAGCTCAGAAAGAAAATATGATCGATGATGTAATTCTTCCCAAGGTGGCTCAACCTTAGACATGGCCTCAATAATGGCTTCATCCAATGGAAAAATATCATCGAGGAAATCATGCATGTGAGAGGACTCAACTACCCATGCAGGTAGCACATATGGGTCCTCCTCCTTTGTACGCAAAGAGGAAGGACTAGGCTTTGCAACTTGATCAAGTTTTGCTTGATATTCTACCATCGTTGCAGGCAACGGCACATCCATTTTGATAGGTCCAATCGAAGGACTCGGTGAAGGAAGAATCCAAGGATATTCCATATGGGTATTTCATAAAGACAATGAATTCAACGAGGATGAAGCCCCACCAAAACTAGATCCAATCATAATAATGGGCATAGGACAGCTAAAGGTTCCCATAATAGATGGATACATACCCACACTCACACTCCCAGTTGCCATCTAAGAATGATCGATAATCGAGATAGAAGTTCCCGATGATGCATTAACATTCAGATTATGGAATGATATCTGATCAATCGTAATGGTATTACTATTAAATGGAAAGCATACCACTCAAAAGAGAGAAGAGGCTATGGTTTGCATACTATACATCCAATTCCATCCCAACAAAAGATTGTAGTCAAGGGGCGCATCAACCACCTTGACCTTGATCACGATAGTCTTCCCTCCCAATTGGACCTTAAGAGAAGGAAGAATCCCATGTGGCTGAAAATATCTACAATCAAAAGCTGTCAACATAATAGCATATTGAGACAACTTGGGAGAACCCAAACCCTTCCAACATGACAAAGACATCATGGAAGCAGCAGCACCTTCGTCAATCACAATGCATTTGATGGTCATATTAAGACATTCTACATGCATCAAAAGAGACACATAGTAAGGCAAGCGAGGTTTTATTCCCATGGTTTCAATTTGATAACAGAAGAAGAGTTATCATCATCAACCCCAAGAGTAGAAAGCAAGGCTCTCCTTTGCAGAGGACAAGTCTGAAGTACTTCAAGCGCGGACATCGCACAAGGAGTTTGGCCCAAATCCTTGACAATGAAATAGTTCTGGGTAGCTCAAAAATTAGGATTGTTCCCTGAACACTTTAGGACTCCCTTAGGAATGCAAGTTACAACTTTAGGTTTATCTGTAGGTTTTTCGATACGCAAAGGACTCTCGGGTGGAGCGGGTTCCTTTCCGAGGTCTGGTTGTGACAAACCATAATCCTTCGCACAAGTCACAACCTTAGTAGCGTGCACCATGTTAATGAAACCATGTCCACTATTGGATTCCAATGGATTTTCATCTCCACCCAATGCACAATGAGGATCAATGGTCCTTGAGTTCATATTTTGAGTGTTGGGTAAAGGATTAGTTAGCACGGTTGGGCCCTATGCTATGAACCTCAAGGCATCTTCCATATGAGGGCACAATTGAGTGAGGTGGCCTTCCTTACATAACTTGCAAGGAAACTTTACATTACATTTAGACTACTTGTCCTCCCTAGCATTACACGCGTTCTTGTCATTATAATTAGCATTTTCATTCTTGTTCCCACCCTTATGATTATTTTTCCCTTTTTTCCTATTCCTTTCAGGCTGCTAGTTTCCCTTCTGGTCCGATGATTTCACGGATAGTACACTCATCGTTTGGGTAGGTTAAGATGAAGTCGTGGCTTGTCCCAATGCAGATTGATTAATTGACAATTGGCTCACTTTTTTTGCAACCAAATCCCCAGGTTTGACACTTATAAAACCCACAATGCCATCGTCATTGTTGGTCAAAATTAATGTTACTTAATTAACCTCAATTTAATTATCAACCGGAGAATCGTAAACTTTGAGCTACTACACTATATGTGCAGGCAAGACAGTTTTAATGCTCATGCTGACAGAAATGCTAGTCTACTTCAAACAAAGCAATGAAATGGATGAAACTATTGCTATCTTGGATAATCTATACTAAGGACTCATAAATCTATTCTAAAACAAAAGGCAATCAATTTACTGACTATCAAACTTAGCATATCCTACAGCAATCTATAGGCTACAGTAATTCTTTAAAACAACCCTAATCTTTCAGAGAAATCCCACCTACAGCAATGCTTCAAAAGAACAACCTGCTGATAAATTAAACAAACCCTTGAACTACATCAATCTCTTAAAACACCCAACAGTCCACACTCAGCTACAGTAATGATAATCTATCCTATAAATGGAAGAGTTTAATAAGTTTTAGAATAACTATGATCAATTAAACTGAAAACTCCACTATTGATCCTACAAGATTTAATGCTTAACTCCACACTAATACTTCTAGAATTATTTCCAGAGTAACACCTATGACCTCTTGTCAACACACAGCCTATTATAACAAAGCTTGGTTGGTTATCGTTATTTAAATATACTCTGTTTTATTTTATGCACACTAATGCACACAGGAAAATGCCAAGGCCATTCAAACAATACTCATTAATCAGTATTAGGACTATGTGCGAAATATTCACCGGTTCTAGTTTTACATATGCACACTGTGGAGCTGATGTTGATTCAAGGAAGCAACATTAACAAACCCTATTTAATCAATGTCAAACAGCACAATTTCTTCCTATTTAATCACTTATTTAAAGAACTATTTAACAAAGCCCTACACGCTCTATAGACTACAATCTTCAAACCCTCTACAAAATATTACAAATGCTGTTCAATTTCAACAAGATATCCTACAGCTCTGTGAGCTCAAAAGTAAAAGACGGGGCTGTTCATCAATTATTCTCACGCTGCAGCAAAAGGATTCTTCAACAGCTAGAGTCGAGTTCATTATTCAATTTGTCAATACTACACTTCACACTGGAAATCAAAGAGAATATTTAAACCCACACCATTCCTTAATTTATTTTACAATCCTGTGAACAAGAAGAGGATAAACCAATCCTGTAGCTATCACTATATCGCTATATGCTGGTAGTGAAGACAATATGAATTTTAGTCTACTTGTAATCCTTCACAAGGTAACACTTGAAGCAAATCCATCACACGATTTATGAATACCATCACCCTAAATAGTAATTATAGCCATTTATACACAGTCCACGCTAAAAACCAGAAAGGGGCGTTAAATACAAACTGTTCCTGAATTTATTCAGCAAGTTAAATCAATTGCAAATGACTAAGAATCTGCAGACATGCATATGAGTAAAACCATCAGCATTCCATAGAACAGTATCAAAGGAACAAAAACATTAACCTGCTATTGCAAAATACACAGTGTGAAATACCAAGGGTTGGTGTTGAAGGGGGCCCTCCCTCAACGCCTTCCAGTTCTAAGTCGAAACCTTAAAGGAGATAAACGCTGGTTGTATTAATAAAATGAAATATTACAATCTTCTCTCAGCATCCCCCTCTTAGGGTTTCAAGAAGCCCTTTTATACTAAAGATACAGACTAGAATCAATCGTGAGACAAAGATTGATCCTCAAACAAATCTATAGTTAACTTCGGCACACCTGAACCAAATATGGGAGCTCGAATCCCTTAAAATACATCTATACAATACTAAAGAAAGGAAGCAATAGCTCCTCAATCAAAGATCATCCCCAAAACAGCACCTGGAAAGTCTGCGTAGGCATCTTGGAAGGTGATGAAAGCTCAGGAGACGCCCAAAATGTGGATCGAAGCCCCCAAATCTACTGGTGCAGCTACCGTGAACCTTCCCTGGAGCGCCAAAACCCCTGCACAAAATAAACAATGACCCATCAGTTGACCGGATATTTATATGGAGATTTAAAAACCCAATTTATGCATAAAACAATGTAAAATAACCAAAAATCACTTACCAAGCCTTTGCCCACATTGGTCTCCACAAAAGCATAACCATACACGAATAAACATTAATAAAACTAATTTATCATGTGGTTTTATAACTTTTATGCTGGAAAATAATTTATTGGACAGCCAATAATAGGAGACCAACATCTCCCCCAACCCAAAGATCTTGCAGGTCCCTATGCAAGAAAGTCTCATACAACAAGATTTGAAACTCAAAGTAAAGTCTGATCTTGCAGACTTTACTCATCATTCCCGCATTTAGCAGGTCAGATATGCTAATGAACATCTGTGGTGATCAACAATCAAGTGTTCCAGGAGCAAAAATTGCTAACAGAAGGACTTGATCCAAAACAAATCATAAAGCTGATGGCACAAAGCTGAAAAAATCAGCATCTAAAATAGAACAAAGTAGCCCTCATTAATGGCCTTGCCATCCAAAAACTCAAAGAAGTAACCATGGCCCAAATCAAAATTCAGGGCCTTCTTGGAAAGTCCAGCTACTAGAGAATTATGCTCCTGGAAAACGTGCTTGAAAATCACCTGAGGAGCCATGTGGATCAAATATCTTATATCTTTGCACCAAGGCATCAGAAAAGAACATCAAATGCTGACAATCGATTGAGCCATGAAATAATTATCAAGGAGTCTCCATAAATTAGCTGAATTGGGACAACTAACCTCAATTGCAATAAAACAAGGTTATGATTTTTATTACAGGTTGCCAATCAATAATAAAGGATGAAATATTGTCCAAATTAACAACATGAAAGGAAAATTGTGATGTATCAATTAAATGAATGCCAAAGTTATTATGGTAGTTCATAGCTCATCAACTTTTTTAGTAATGGCAAAAATATTTAATTATAACCATAAACCTCAATACATAGCAATTAAAACTTAGCAAATCATGCCATGTGCATTACCTTTATTAGCATTTCTCACCTTTGCCATATCAATTTGCAAAAATTTTATATTCCGGTACTTCATCCAGCATTTAATCCAGTACTTCAGCCAATGTAAAATACAGCAGTGCTTTCTAATTGATAAAAATAAACAAAAGTTACCAGCATAGTAGTAATTACCAGCATCTTGACCAGCAGCTATACTATTCGAGTAAAGGCACTCACACAGTGATGTTAAACCATTAACTTTCCCAATATGCAACACTCAAATGAGTTAATAAACAAATAAACTGAATTAAAATTGGTTTGACCAAAACAGTTTATAGCATAATTACCTCATTTCCAGCTTACTGCTGCTCCTAATCACACAAGAAACCAAACTATGCCATGAAATCAATTTCTATTAACAATACAAAACAAACAATTGGAATGCAAACCTCAATCAATCACCCTTACTCCTATGTAACTACAATGCTCAAACAATCATACATGCAAAATTTATTCTTGCCAATCATACAGAACTGTTTCCACCAAGACATAGGCCACAAGACAAGAGGAATGCTAACATAAGCTAATGGAATAGTGGTCCTCTTTGACCTAGCTTCACACAGGATAGTTTGAGTAGTGCCAAAAACTATACCGAAATCTCCAGCTATGTTCAAGATTTAGAAAATATCAGGCATAAACTTTCTTTTTTTACAAGAATCAGGTAACCCAAAATGCGGAACAGCTAGAGATGATTATCAATTGGCTATCAATTAACTTTTTCAAGGAGTTTATTAAATTTTATTTAACCATCCTTATGACCTCTCTTTTACCTTTACGTAGGTACATCGTTCATACGGACAAGTATAGATGAGGCTGTTAAAGGAGACATTAGAGTCAAAACCCACTGCCAGCAAGCCCGTTCAGTACTCCGGTGGGGTAACTGTAACATCTAAGAAGCTTCTTCCCCAGGCAGATGCCCCATTGCCAACAGGCCTATTCAGTACCCTGATGGGTTTGCCTATTTATACCACAGGTCGGCACCCGCTGCCAGTGGACCTGTTCAGTATCCCGGCGGGTTAACCTCTTGCACCCATTTTCTATCAGAGGCTCTTGTCCCAATTTCACCTTAAAGATAAAGTTTATGATTTTCTCAAGCATAGATGAGTGGGGGAGCTGCTCTGAAAACCATCTAGGAGTGGGATGGTACCAGAATTGGAAGAGTATTCTTTGTACATGCCTGTAAAAATTTTCCCAGATGAACAACTAACCTTTGTAACTGTAGAAAGTGAAAGTCATAAAATGGCTGTACAACAATGTATATATATGTATTGAGTATTATAACAGCCAATAGATAATAACCCCCAAACAGCCCATCCCTAGATACCTCTTTCAAAAATGCTGCCTGTCTTAAAAAAAATAATTTAATGCCCATAGCTGTCACTAAAAACAATTCCCTCACTCCATATAGTGTGAAACCAGGTCAAATGGTCCTAGCAAACCATAAGTTCATAAGAAGAAAAAATTTGGGAAGCTTAAAGCACTAATGTAGACAATTCCTGGTGGTTAAGTACTCATATGAATAGCTAGAACATTTATGAAAACTATGATAGCACACATACATTTACCTGATACAGACATTCTAATTACCAGTTAGCCTAGAAATTACCAAATTAACACAGTCCTTTGCAAGAACAATCAATGGATGAAAAATAGAAATAATAACAAAAGACTTCCCTGTTGTGTTCAAAACATCCTGAGCCTGAAAAGAACATCTGCATCCTTCAAAAAGAAATCTAATAAAACAACTTTCTGTACATATATACAAAACAATTTATTGAATGTTATTATGAGGAAGTGAGAGATGAAGAAGTCATTCCTTCACCTACTAACTCTAGCCCAGATTGATGATTCATGTTATAAAGAAACTCTTGCTTAAAAAGAGGTTTGTGATATACCTTTAACCAATGTCCATTACCACAAATGCAACCTGTTCACCAATTGGTCTTGTGTTTACAGAACCATTATTAAAAACAACAGTCACAATTTCATATTACCTTCTGGCATTTTTCCTTACTATGGGTTGTTGTCATAATAAATTTTCTGAAATTATGGATTGGAGAGAAGGTATAAATTATGGTTAAAGATCTTATCATTTTATTGAAAAGAAAGAAAAACAACGAAGTTGCATTAATTTCTAAACTAAACATGCAACCCTTTTTATTTATATACATATTTTCCTATTCTACCTAAGAAGAAAGAAAATGTTTATATTCAAGTATAGGAATTCTTCCAATGTAACCAAGTGTGAAGTAAAATTAAAAATATACCTTTATCCACATACGATAAAGCTATTGCAATGATTACCTGGATATGGAGAACCAACCGACTTACTTGCTTCTGCAACAAAAGGTGTTGAAGGAGGAAATGGTGTTGTAGTCTGGTTGCTGCTTGGAACCAACTTTCGAAGTAGTCCTGGTACTCACCTTTCTTCATCATATCAGGTAGATCCCCTTCTTCTGATTGATTGATTTCGGAAGTACATAGAGGATTTACTGATACCTCCTCAATTTTCAGCTGCTTTCCATCGGATGTCACACCCAAATTGTCAATTTCCTCTACAATTTGGCAAGGAATGTCTTTTTGTGGATCTTGGGACTTTGGTTCATTTGTTATGTCAGGAGAGGTAGATAAATTCTTAACTGCTGTCAGTATGTGTTCTACCTGATAAGAGGAACTCCCAACTGTAGCTAGGATTTGAGAAAGTTTTCCCAAATTGATGGTTACTTCTGCATCCATTTCTATCGGTTTTTTTGTTCATGTTTCGCACAAGGATCAATGTATGGGGCTCTTACAGCACCCAAGTTTTTATTTCATTTGGTTTAAATGTGTTTTAAATGATTCTAATCAAGACTATCAGTAAAAACATATTTACGCCAATCAAACACATGTTGCTCTTGCATAAAAACACTCTAAATTAAATTGCGAAAAGTAAACACACCCAGACTTGCAAAAAGAAAAACACACTTGCATAAAATTGAATTGCGGAAAGTAAACACACCTTACAAGAAAGCAAACACACTTGTTGCAGCAAAATAAATCAAACATGCAAAAAAAAACAAACACACTTGCAAGAAGGAAACAACAAGGGTTCGGGGCAACCCACTAAAGTGGATGCGGCAAGCTGTTACACCATGGGAATCCCATAGTGAATTCGTCTTTGCATCTTAACGTTTCCCCTCCACCTTGTTGTGTAATGTACCAGAAAACCTATCTACCTAAACAAATTCGAAGAAAAAAAGAGCAAAATACCAGCTTACCTTGGAGCAACTCCCCGGCAACGGCGCCAAAATGTTGCTCAAAATTAATGTTACTTAATTAACCTCAATTTAATTATCAACCGGAGAATCGTAAACTTTGAGCTGCTACACTATATGTGCAAGCAAGACAGTTTTAATGCTCGTGCTGACAGAAATGCTAGTCTACTTCAAACAAAGCAATGAAATGGATGAAACTATTGCTATCTTGGATAATCTATACTAAGGACTCATAGATCTATTCTAAAACAAAAGGAAATCAATTTACTGACTATCAAACTTACCATATCCTACAGCAATCTACAGGCTACAGTAATTCTTTAAAACAACCCTAATCTTTCAGAGAAATCCCACCTACAGCAATGCTTCAAAAGAACAACCTGCTGATAAATTAAACAAACCCTTGAACTACAGCAATCTCTTAAAACACCCAACAGTCCACACTCAGCTACAGTAATGATAATCTATCCTATAAATGGAAGAGTTTAATAAGTTTCAGAATAACTATGATCAATTAACCTGAAAACTCCACTATTGATCCTACAAGATTTAATGCTTAACTCCACACTAATACTTCTAGAATTATTGCCAGAGTAACACCTATGACCTCTTGTCAACACACAGCCTATTATAACAAAGCTTGGCTGGTTATTGTTATTTAAATATACTCTGTTTTATTTTATGCACACTAATGCACACAGGAAAATGCCAAGGCCATTCAAACAATACTCATTAATCAGTATTAGGACTATGCGCAAAATATTCACCGGTTCTGGTTTTACATATGCACACTGTGGAGCTGATGTTGATTCAAGGAAGCAACATTAACAAACCCTATTTAATCAATGTCAAACAACACAATTTCTTCCTATTTAATCTCTTATTTAAAGAACTATTTAACAAAGCCCTACACGCTCTATAGACTACAATCTTCAAACCCTCTACAAAATATTACAAATGTTGTTCAATTTCAACAAGATATCCTACAGCTCTGTGAGCTCAAAAGTAAAAGACGGGGCTGTTCATCAATTATTCTCATGCTGCAACAAAAGGATTCTTCAACAGCTAGAGTCGAGTTCATTATTCAATTTGTCAATACTACACTTCACACTGGAAATCAAAGAGAATATTTAAACCCAGACCATTCCTTAATTTATTTTACAATCCTGTGAACAAGAAGAGGATAAACGAATCTTGTAGCTATCACTATATCGCTATATGCTGGCAGTGAAGACAATATGAATTTTAGTCTACTTGTAATCCTTCACAAGGTAACACTTGAAGCAAATCCATCACACGTTTTATGAATACCATCACCCTAAATAGTAATTATAGCCATTTATACACAGTCCACGCTGAAAACCAGAAAGGGGCGTTAAATACAAACTGTTCCTGAATTTATTCAGCAAGTTAAATCAATTGCAAATGTCTAAGAATCTGCAGACATGCATATGAGTAAAACCATCAGCATTCCATAGAACAGTATCAAAGGAACAAAAACATTAACCTGCTATTGCAAAATACACAGTGCGAAATACCAAGGGTTGGTGTTGAAGGGGGCCCTCCCTCAATGCCTTCCAGTTCTAAGTCGAAACCTTAAAGGAGATAAACGCTGGTTGTATTAATAAAATGAAATTTTACAATCTTCTCTCAGCATCCCCCTCTTAGGGTTTCAAGAAGCCCTTTTATACTAAAGATACAGACTAGAATCAATCGTGAGATAGAGATTGATCATGAAACAACTCTACAGTTAACTTCGGCACACCTGAACCAAATATGGGAGCTCGAATCCCTTAAAATCTATCTATACAATACTAAAGCAAGGAAGTAACAGCTCCTCAATCAAAGATCATCCCCAAAATAGCACCTGGAAAGTCTGCATAGGCATCTTGGAAGGCGATGAAAGCTCAGGAGACGCCCAAAATGTGGATCGAAGCCCCCAAATCTGCTAGTGCAGCTAGCGTGAACCAGCCGTGGAGCGCCGAAACCCCTGCACAAAATAAACAACGACCCATCAGTTGACTGGATATTTATATGGAGATTTAAAAACCCAATTTATGCATAAAACAATGTAAAATAACCAAAAATCACTTACCAAGCCTTTGTCCACATTGGTCTCCACAAAAGCATAACCATACACAAATAAACATTAATAAAACTAATTTATCATGTGGTTTTATAAGTTTTATGCTGGAAAATAATGTATTGGACAGCCAATAATAGGAGACCAACAGGCATGTGGTCCAGGCTTGATCTTAGGATCAAATCTAGATCATGGAGCATTAGGTATAATCTCATACAAAAGTCTGGATTAAGCGTAGATCAAATCCAACTCTTGTGCCCTAAAGATTGCTTGTTCCTCATTTTGGACTCCGAATGTAGAAACATCCTTCGCGATGTAAGTTAACAACGACTTGAGGAAACACTCAAGGAGAAATTTTGGTGGTATAAAGGCTTTAATCAACCACTTCTGTCTACACCACTCTTGAATATGATCCGAGATATGTGTGGCTTTGTCTTGCCGAAATGTCGACAAGAGCTTGGTACCAACGTCATAACACACTGGTAGCTAAAAGTGATTGAGGAAATTCATGGCAAGGTCATCAAATAAAATGAATGCCCCCCTTGGTAACTCTATATACCATTTCGCTGCAGGCCCAGTGAGGGTGCATTGAAATAGCCTCAAACAGATTGAATCCTCATGTAAGGAAGTGGAAGAGTACCAAAGGTGAACAGTAGTGACATGCTCACTAGGATCTTCTTGAGCTTTTCCCTCGAACTTGGGAAAGTTCAAAGGAAGCTTGTTAGGGATGGCCGTCCAGGCTGAGTCATGAGATACCAGATCATTCATAAGTCTCAATAAAGGAAGAGCTGAAACACCTCAAGACATCATTTATAAACAATGGTTATACTGGAAAGGAAATCGACAAAGTCTTCCGAAACATAAAAAGAAACAAGAAAGAAACCAAGGAAAAAGATAAAACCTCCTCAAGAATCACCCTTCCTTATATCCATGGCACCACAAACAAGATCGCTAATGTCCTGAGAAAGAAAAACATAAGGGTAGCGTTTGCTCCCCCCAACTCTTTAAGAACCTGGCTTGATAAAGCAAAAGATCCCATCGATCTGAAGCAGCATAAAGGTGTCTACAAAACTCCTTGCTCTTGTGGTGATGCATATATAGGTGAAACTAGGAGATCAATCGAAATAAGGTTGAAAGAGCACAGTGCAGATCTACATCATGAGAGGGTCAAAAACTCAGCCATAGCGGAACACTCACATAAAACCAAACATCACATATCCCTAGAGAACTCCATTGTCTTAGCAATCGTACCTAACTACTACAGAAGAAAAGTCCGTGAAGCCATAGAAATCGAAAAATGCGTCAAGAACTTCAACCAGGAAGATGACCTTAAACTAAAAAAAGCCTGGAAACCCATTATCAAAAGACTTAAAAAACTTAAAAATTAAAAATTAATAGAAACCCTTCCTTAAAAACTCTAAACCTTTTAACTTTAGTGTTTAAAAAAATTAAAATTTTAAATTTTAACTTTCACATTCCAAAAACCCTTTAAACTAAATAATTATAAAAAATTAATTAAATAAATTAATAATTAATAATTATTTTTATTAAATTTAAAAACTCCAAACTTTATACCTTTTTCAATTTTATAAAAAAACAAGCTTCTTTAAAAACTCAAAACCCTTTAAACTATCAAGTTTTGATTAACTTTAGTCTAAATTTTTTTAAAACTTTTAACATTCAGATTCCAAAACCCTTAAAACTGAATAACTATAAAAAAATTAATTAAAATAATAATTAACATTTATTTTTTAATTAATTTTTAAAAAAACTCCAAACTTTATACCTTTTTCAATTTTATAAAAAAAAACTTATTTTTAAAGCCTTAAACTTCTCTTAAAAACTCTAAAAAATTATATTAAAACATTTTTAAAAAAATCATATTAAAACATTATAAAAGATCATTTTAAAACATTATGAAAAATATTATAGAAATTATAAGAAAACATTATAAAAGATAATTAAAAAACATTTTCAAACTATTAGAAACATTATACAAGTTTGGTCTTAATTTGTTTTTAGAATAAATAAAATTCAAAATTACTTAAAAATTAAAAAAACTATTAATACTCTCATTGGTCTTATTGGACAAAAACCCTAAACCTACTTACATCGACAATAAATTATAAAAAACTGTTAAAATTCATAAAAACAAACACTATTTATACCTCACAAACTGGTTGCAAAAGAAGAAGAATGAGATCCTTGATTTCCTGACGATGAACCTGCCTAAATGGTTCGAAACTTGTCGATCAGAAAAGATTCTCACCGCAGCTGTCCAATACTCTTAAAATATTTAACTGTGGATACAATGAACAATCAAATCACAGCCCTCCATGGAAGGGATATGCTATGATGGATTCATCTCTTCGAATGCACCAGAATAAAAATTGCCCACTGCATAGCAGACTTAAATTTTCTAAAAAATTGCCGAAACCACCAAATAGTGCCGCTCTTTGCCACAATCAACCACCAAATGAAGAAAAAACATGAAAGTGGTTTCATTGCACTTAGCATGGCGATTGTTTGAGCAGAAATAAGAAGAACGAGACAACAATTGGATGCACTATCCCACAAAGCATACAACCTGCACATCAATTTGGAAAGAGAGCTATGTATTGACTTCTGGATCAGCGTAGATGTTGGCACATAGATCAAAGCTGAACGTGCGCTGGAAAATACCACCAAAAAATAGTCAATAAAATTCAACAATCTCAAAGCAAAACAACAACCCTTACCTGAACCCTTAAACTGCGTGGTCAACCTGTCCGATGAAGAGTTGGATAAGAGCATGATAAATATACTCCAGAAAGGATTAAACTTCACCCTTGCTCCCCACAGGATCCCACATGAAGAAATAATATGCGCTATAGAGGACACGGTCCTAAGGATTTCCAGATGACGAAGCAGAGGACATTCGGCAAGAATGTGCCATAGTCTTAAAGAACGCCAGACCGCCAAAAAGCAACATAATGAAGGATGAATACACTGCGCTAAAAAATATCAAGGATAGAAAAGATGTGATGGTTCTAAGGGAAGACAAAGGGAATGCTACAGTTGTTTTGAGAACTGAGTATTATCAAAAGAAAATGACCCAACATCTGGAGAGTGGGTGTTATAGGAAAGTCACAAAAGACCCATTAAAAAAAGTGATAAGGGAATTTACCAAGGCAACTAAGAATTCCTCCCTAGATGATGAAACAAAGAAGAAACTCACTCCCAAAAATGTAATCATGCTGCACATATACGGCTTACCTAAAATTCACAAAGCTGGCATCCCACTAAGACCCATTGTCAACACTATAGGATATCCTACTTATGATTTAGATAAGCACTTGGAAAAAGCTCTTAAACCTCTGGTTGGGAAAACCTTCTCATTCATCAAAGATTCCTTAGAGCTCGTAAGTAAAATGAAAGAATGGAAGATGAGTGATAATGATCTACTAACCAGCTTTGATGTTGTTTCACTTTACACAAAATTCCCAATTAATGAAGCTATGGAGGTCATCAATAAGGTATCGGAACCTGAAACCGCGCACTTGGTTGAGATATGCCTCAGGTCAACCTATTTTTGCTTTCAAGGAGAAATATATGAGCAAACTGAAGGGGTTGCGATGGGCTCACCATTGTCACCAATTGTGGTAAATCTTTTCATGGAATATCTTGAGGAAAAAACGATAAATTTATCTCCACAAAAACTAGGATGGTGGCTTAGATTTGTGGATGATGTATTCAGTAACTGGGCACATGGAGAAGAAAAACTGATTGAGTTATAAGAACATTTGAACAGTCAATGTGATATTATAAAATTCACTCAAGAGAAAGAAGAGGATAACTCCCTTGCATTTTTGGACGTACTCATCACAAAAAAGACTGATGGTTCTCTATCTCACCAAGTATACAAAAAGAAAACACATACGAACAGATACCTCCATGCTGAATCACATCATCACCCCTCCCAAAAAAGTGGAATAATAAATACCTTAGCCACACGTGCTTGGAGAGTTTCGGGTGCAAATCACATAAAGGAAGAGCTGAAACACCTCGAGACATCATTCATAAACAATGGTTATACTGGAAAGGGAATTGACAAAGTCTTCCAAAACATAAAAAGAAACAAGAAAGAAACCAAGGAAAAAGATAAAAAATCCTCAAGAATCACCCTTCCTTATATCCATGACACCACAAACAAGATCGCTAATGTCTTGAGAAAGAAAAACATAAGGGTAGCATTTGCTCCCCCCAACTCCTTAAGAACCTGTCTTGATAAAGCAAAAGATCCCATCGATCCGAAGCAGCATAAAGGTGTCTACAAAACTCCTTGCTCTTGTGGCGACGCATATATAGGTGAAACTGGGAGATCAATCGAAATAAGGTTGAAAGAGCATAGTGCAGATCTACGTCATGAGAGGTTCAAAAACTCAGCCATAGCCGAACAATCACATAAAACCAAACATCACATATCCCTAGAGAACTCCATTGTCTTAGCAATCGTACCTAACTACTACAGAAGAAAAGTCTGTGAAGCCATAGAAATCGAAAAATGCGTCAAGAACTTCAACAAGGAGGATGGCCTTAAATTAAAAGAAGCCTAGAAACCCATTATCAAAAAACTTAAAAAACTTAAAAAT
The DNA here is from genome assembly GCA_001517045.1 of Pseudotsuga menziesii. NCBI lineage: Eukaryota > Viridiplantae > Streptophyta > Pinopsida > Pinales > Pinaceae > Pseudotsuga > Pseudotsuga menziesii. Next base: position 172,674 of record LPNX010553661.1, read on the forward strand.
TAAAAATTAATAGGAACCCTTCCTTAAAAACTCTAAACCTTTTAACTTTAGTCTTAAAAAAAAATTTAAAATTTTAACTTTCACATTCCAAAAACCCTTTAACCCGAATAACTATAAAAAATTAATTAAATAAATTAGTAATTAACATTTATTTTTATTAAATTTAAAAACTCCAAACTTTATACCTTTTTCAATTTTATAAAAAACAAACTTCTTTAAAAACTCTAAACCCTTTAAACTATCAAGTTTTGATTAACTTTATCCTTAAAAAATTTTAAACTTTTAAATTTCACATTCCAAAACCCTTAAAACTAGATAACTATAAAAAAAATTAATTAAAATAATAATTAGCATTTTTTTTTAATTAATTTAAAAAAAAAACTCCAAACTTTATACCTTTTTCAATTTCATAAAAAAACAAACTTATTTTTAAAACCTTAAACTTCTCTTAAAAACTCAAAAAAATTATATTAAAACATTTTTAAAAAATCATATTAAAACATTATAAAAGATCATTTTAAAACATTATGAAAAATATTATAGAAATTATAAGAAAACATTATAAAAGATAATTAAAAACCATTTTCAAACTATTAGAAACATTATACAAGTTTGGTCTTAATTTGTTTTTAGAATAAATAAAATTCAAAATTACTTAAAATTTAAAAAAACTATTAATACTCTCATTGGTCTTATTGGACCAAAACCCTAAACCTACTTACACCGACAATAAATTATAAAAAACTGTTAAAATTCATAAAAACAAACACTATTTATTCCTCACAAACTGGTTGCAAAAGAAGAAGAATGAGATCCTTGATTTCCTGACGATGAACCTGCCTGAATGGTTCGAAACTTGTCGATAAGAAAAGATTCTCACTGTAGCTGTCCAATACTCTTAAAATATTTAACTGCGGATACAATGAACAATCAAGTCTCAATAAGTCAGGTAAGTTCAACATTGCAAGGAAAGGGAGCCTAGGTTGAGCTGGTCTATGCCATGCTCCCTGATAGTTCTGGTTCATGTAAGGCTGATTGCTATAAATACCATGGCCTTTTCCATAATAACCTCCTCCCATTTGACCCGTATAGGGCTGCATGGAAGCATTGTGATGTGGTGTACCTTGATTATGCAGTGCTACAAAGCCATAATTGGAAGAGTAAGTAGGTTGTTGATACCCGCACCCATAGGGTTGATAGTTCTATCCATACTGTGGTCTGTAAGACTGTCCATGAGAAGCTCCATAAGGTGTCCCATGGGATGTCCCATGAGAAGCTCCATAATTAGGGATATGGGGAACTCCTTGTGATGGACCTTAAGACGATCCAAAAACAAGGATATGATCTCCCGACACAACAGGAGGTACTTGACTTTGAGATACTACCATATGAGCAGTTGCAGTACGAATATGGCTAGTAGTAATATTCCAGCCCGAAGGACCACGTGAATGAGGGGGAGGAAGGGTAGTCAAAAACGCATTTGAAGGAGTAGGGTTCGAGGATGAAGGGATATGTGAAGGGATGTAAGTGGTGTTCCCAATGGTCACTCATTTCGGTTCTAGTATCCGCATATGGTTACTGACACTAGGTCTAGGACGGACATGTGAAGTTGCTTCCACTGCTGGGATGGAAGGTGCAATGTGACTAGTGCTCCCAAATCTCTTCGCATGGAAAGGAATAAGAGTTCCCCCAGGCGTAGTGCTAGGTTCAACTTCTGACTCGACATGATGTGCTGAATCGGGTGCATGGATATCAGACATGCCATAATGAACATGATTAGTTCTTGTGGGTTCATGATGAGTCTTGTCGCCTGGAAACCAATACCAGTGACCTGTGAATGAGGGATCATAACCAGAATGTGAAGGTATTTCTGGTGGAGGATCATATATGGGAGTAGAATCTTCATCCCCAACCTATTGAGGTGGAGAGGACATCTCGGGAATCTCATCCTCGTGATCTCCCATTATGTGTGAATCAAAGTGAGAAGTAGTCCACCCAGACTGTTTGTTTCTCTCTCCCAAAAGAGGAGGAGATGTGGAAGGCAAAAGTCCTGCTAAACGACGAGAACAGAGAATTTCAGCTCCTGAATCCATAATGACTCAAAAATTGAAAAGACTCGATCTAATTACGCAAACCTTAGGAAAACTAGCATGCATATAGCATACACCTATAAAATGTAAATCCAAATCATAAGCAAACAAGGGTAGGATATGTGAACTCCCGAATGATGCAGGTATGTCTCGCCTAGGAGAGGCTTGAGACTCCCATACACAATAAGCGGAGGTTCGTAACCAATTATATTGGACCTCAGCTTCAACACATGTAGAGACTGTGCTGTCCAACCCCTACCTAGCCAGGAAACCTGTAGAATAACCTCTACGAAGTACCCCCTCGATAAACTAGGTAAGGAAACTAAGGTCACCTCAATATAATCAATGCTCAGGCGGACAGTCGTAGGAGGGATTGACCGTATGGGCAGGGTAGCAAATCCTAAAACTCTCGAAAGAGCCCCCAAATATGAATACAATCCTGGAAATATATCTGGTTCTACTTAGTTATGACCAGGGGTCATCCCAATCAATAACCACTCACACTACCTCATGCTTAACTCCCTTGTAAGAGGAGGATCCTGAGAAACACTAATTATATAAAGGAGTTTCACACTCTCACCTGGATAGACACATAAATGTTTCGCTTAGTGGTATTAGAGAATTTACTCATAATGAACTATTCCAAGACCCTAAAACATAGTCTTTTTGGTGCACCCTATAAAAGAAAAGAGTGTAATTCATTTTATCATGCGTTGATTTTAATTGGCTTATTACTCAAAAGGGAAAATGGTCATGAAACTAATGACGTTATGACACAAAAAGAAGTAAAATGCACACCTAACAATTAATGCAAATGCACTGTGTCAAATGAAAAATGGGGTATGCTACTATGTGAAGTGCAAAATTTTTCTTCAAATGAATATGCAATTATTCCTATAGGAAAATCTGACTAATAATCTCCAAGAAAACCTAATGCAAGTACCATGCAAATGCAAAAATGCAAACAATGCATAATGATGCAAAAAGCAAATGTTTTTTTTATTTTTTGAATTAAATGAGATAAAAAGAAAAAGTATGACTCTACAACCCCCAGACTTTGCAAGCACTATTAGACAACACCCAAGCAAAGCACTAAGGTAAAAGAGACCTAATGCACTAATCCGAAAACAAAAAATAGAAAATGAAATGACAAGAACATTTTCAAAAAAATTTAAACTAAAAAGCGTCTTTGGTCAGAAACAGGGGTGAACAGACTCTAGAAGCTTCCAAGAATACTCAGCAATCATCCAAACTCACCCAACAACACTTAATCTTACCCAAAAAGGAAAAACTCAGGGCATACGTGACTGTTTGCAGAAAATCTCTGTATATAAGCGGCTATTGCAGGAAAACCTACATGTACATGCGACTGTGAAGGCAAAACCCGTGTGTAGGAAGAAAAAGAGATAAAAAAGAAGGAAAATAGACAAGCTGAGACAAAATTTACTCCTATCAAACACTACTAGGAAAACATGCCCCCAGATCCGACTCAAAAATAGAGAAATCAGAGCAATTCAAGAACATTGAATGCCGACAAAACCCCTAAAGGAAATGACTAGGAACTCCCCAATATGGTCGCCAATTCTGTTACAGAGAAAAATTCCTATGGCTTTGGGTACCACAACAGATAGAGTAACCACATAAATAAATCCCTTCCCAATATGCAATACAAATAAACATCAAACACTAAAATATCTCGAAGCATACCTTATTCTGGATGGTTGATGTAGATCCCTGTTGAGCTTCTCCAATCTCGCTTGTGTTATTAATTTGCTCTCTCAACAATTAGCAAACAAGACAAGCATTCTATATAATGATGTTAGACCTACTCTAGCTTATAATATAAGAAATTAAGAGCATCCATGGATTCAATATTCATTTAAATGCACATCATTAGACAGGAAAATATATTTCTATTAATATAAATCAAAGATTACAAGAATGACAACCTCTGTCGGCACGTTTGTGAACCAGAGAAACTGAGTCCTCCACCACCTTAATCCTCCATCTCTCGATAGCAAGCTCACAAGAAAAGGCAAGCTTGGGAAGAACACAAAGTGCTCCAAGGGACAAAGGGATGCAAACTCAAGTATAATCAAGCTTCGACAACAATGGACTATAGTTTTCTTGCTCTTGAATTCCTCTGATTTCAATGTATCCAAAGGGTTACTTATATAGTGCTTCAATGGGGTAATGGAAGGTCAAATCCAAGTGATCTCAAGGCATATGGAAGGCCAAGAAACAAGTGAATCAGATCCACATCAAGGAAAACTCCAAAACTATTTGGCCTTTTGCACACATCCTGATGTACGCGGGTTTAAGGGTCATATCCACGTATATATGCGAGAATGGGTTTAAAAGTCACGTATGGAAAATAATGCATGTTTTTAGGGATGATCTTGGAAACATCAAAGATAAAAAAATGGTCCATGGGGCCCAAAGAGTCTGTAGAGGGACATGGAAGGCCATAAATATGTGATCTACCATTTGTGGTAAAATCAGTTGTAACAACTTGGTTCATTTGATGTTGGAGGAACTTCATCCAACACTAGGGTGAATAGAATTATGATAGGAGAAAATTTTTGTTACTATCCACATACATTGTTATATCTTTATGATTCACTCATTCATGGATGTATGGGTAAGGCTTCTTTGAGTCATTTGAGGTCTTCTTGTTTATGTTGCTCACTATTTGGTTCAAGTTTGAGTAGAGATTCTTCATTCACTTCTTGGATGAAAGAATACATGGCTGAATATTTTGATGCATATCACTTCCTTTTGGAGCAGCATTATAGGACATGGGATACTCACCTATATTATTGGATAATATTTGATTGGTCACTTGAAGCATGTAAGTACTTGGAAAATGGTAGTCTACTCATTGGGAGGTATAAGCACTTTCATGATTTCATGATGAGGAACCTCCTTGATGTACATTATTATTATGTTTTTTTTTTTTCCAAGGAAAAAAAGCGTAATTTCATTCATCTTTCGAGATCAAAATTACATTCTGAGTGTTCACTAAAGAGTGACTTTCTGCAGACCAAAACTGGTACTAAGAGCGGGACTGAAGTGTCTCCGAATAGAGAATTTCTACATGTGCATACGCAGATGCATTTCCATGATATGGTTCACATAACTTCAAAAAAATATGAGGTTCTGTTTTACACATTCAAGTGTCATTACATACAGGCGAGATATTAGACTGAAAATATTTAATGTCATCCGATATCCCATATCGATAACAGGTATAGAGCTAGAATAAAAAAACAAGTGCTGAATCAAAAGAACAACATTCTGTCCCTTCAACCGAGAATCAAAAATCGCGGCCTGAAAATCTGTTATACACATTCCAGTGTCATTACATACAGCCGAGAAATAGACTGATAATATATTATGTCATTCGATATCCCATATCGATAGCAAGTATATTTCTAAAAAAAAAAAACGAGCTGAAAACAAAAGAACAGCGTGTTGTCCCTGCAACCGAGAATCAAAAAAGAGGCCTGAACCAGATGAACAGGAGTCGCGGTCTGTCCTTTCAGCCAATAATTAAAAAAGATCATTGTATGGCCGATGATAAAAGGCCTGCTGTCTACCATTTACCATTTCTTTCACCAACCAGGTACCTTCAGCCAACCGGAGCCCTTCCTTGGAAGCTTTGTCCGCTTCCTTGTTGTTTTCTCTGAAAACATGCCTGCAAGTAAAAGATTCAAGACGTTGAAGAAGATGACAAATAGAGGTAATAACATGTGCAAGTCTCATATGTCTACAAGCTTGAGTATGATTTATCCAGTTTATTACATTCAAAGAGTCTCCCATAAAATTAAGAACAGTACATCCTTTCTCTAAAGCGAACATCAACAGTAGTTTAAGGCTGAATAACTCAGCAAAGTTATTTGTGCCCCCCCCGAGTCCCATAGACAAAACATAAGAAAGGTTTTCTGACAAGTGAAGAACTGCTCCTCCACCACACATATTGTTCTGTGCTGCTCCGTCAAAAAAAGCCCACGGGGAAGATCTGTCTATATCCACCCCTAACATCCTTCGCTCTCTGGCAGCCCTTATATGGGCAGGAAAAGAATTGAAGAGCCCCACAGCCATCATCCCTGTAATAGCTGGTGTACTTGATAAATCCTTGAATATTTCCTTGTTGCGTGCAATCCAAATGCCCCAGATGACCAACAGAGGAAGCATTTTAAATTGCTTATGAGTAATCCTGCTCCACCAGGAATCCCAAGCACTCCCAATTGAAACCCCTTCCCACAGACAATTGACCCCGACCACCAAAGAGACTTCCTTCCAGACTTCAATGGAAAAGCAGCAAGATAGGAACACATGATAAGTAGTTTCCAATTCTTTTTTACACAAGACACACCATCCCGGCCCTTGAAAGGAACGTTTCTGCAGCATCTCCCAAGTAGGTACTTTGTTATTCA